>JAVTVY010047744.1:0-23714 GCA_036873755.1 Hanleya hanleyi | reverse complement strand
GTTGATAACACAGTCAATGTTGATCACACGGTCAATGTTTATAACACAGTCAATGTTGATCACACAGTCAATGTTGATAACACAGTCAATGTTGATCACACGATCAATGTTGATTACACAGTCAATGTTGATAACACCGTCAATGTTGATAACACAGTCAATGTTGATAACACAGTCAATATTGATAACACAGTCAATGCTGGTCACACGGTCAATGCTGATAACACAGTCAATGTTGATAACACAGTCAATGTTGATCACACAGTCAATGTTGATCACACGGGCAATGTTGATAACACAGTCAATGTTGGTCACACGGTCAATGCTGATAACACAGTCAATGTTGATAACACAGTCAATGTAGATAACACAGTCAATGTTGATCACACAGTCAATGATGATAACACAGTCAATGTTGATAACACAGTCAATGTTGGTCACACGGTCAATGCTGATAACACAGTCAATGTTGATAACACAGTCAATGTTGATAACACAGTCAATGTTGATAACACAGTCAATGTTGATCACACGGTCAATGTTGATAACACAGTCAATGTTGATCACACAGTCAATGTTGATCACACAGTCAATGTTGATCACACAGTCAATGTTGATCACACAGTCAATGTTGATAACACCGTCAATGTTGATCACACTGTCAATGTTGGTAACACCGTCAATGTTGATCACACAGTCAATGTTGGTCACACGGTCAATGTTGATAACACGGTCAATGTTGATAACACAGTCAATGTTGATCACACGGTCAATGTTTATAACACAGTCAATGTTGATCACACAGTCAATGTTGATAACACAGTCAATGTTGATCACACGATCAATGTTGATTACACAGTCAATGTTGATAACACCGTCAATGTTGATAACACAGTCAATGTTGATAACACAGTCAATATTGATAACACAGTCAATGCCGGTCACACGGTCAATGCTGATAACACAGTCAATCTTGATAACACAGTCAATGTTGATAGCACGGTCAATGTTGATAACACAGTCAATGTTGATCACACAGTCAATGTTGATAATACAGTCAATGTTGATCACACAGTCAATGTTGATAACACAGTCAATGTTGATAACACAGTCAATGTTGATAACACCGTCAATGTTGATAACACAGTCAATGTTGATCACACGGTCAATGTTGATAACACAGTCAATGTTGATAACGCAGTTAATGTTGATCACACGGTCAATGTTGATAACACAGTCAATGTTGATAACACAGTCAATGTTGATCACACAGTCAGTGTTGATCACACAGTCAATGTTGATAAAACGGTCAATGTTGATAACACCGTCAATGTTTATAACAGTCAATGTTGATAACACGGTCAATGTTGATAACACAGTCAATGTTGATAACACGGTCGATGTTGATAACACAGTCAATGTTGATCACACATTCAATGTTGATAACACCGTCAATGTTGATAACACCGTCAATGTTGATAACACAGTCAATGTTGATAACACAGTCAATGTTGATAACACCGTCAATGTTGATAACATCGTCAATGATGATAACACAGTCAATGTTGATAATACAGTCAATGTTGATCACATGGTCAATGTTGATAACACAGTCAATGTTGATCAAACATTCAGTGTTGATAACACGGTCAATGTTGATAACATAGTCAATGTTGATAGCACAGTCAATGTTGATAACACGGTCAATGTTGATAACACAGTCAATGTAGATAACACAGTCAATGTTGATCACACAGTCAATGTTGATAACACAGTCAATGTTGATAACACAGTCAGTGTTGATAACACGGTCAATGTTGATAACACAGTCAATGTTGATAACACGGTCGATGTTGATAACACAGTCAATGTTGATCAGACATTCAATGTTGATAACATCGTCAATGTTGATAACACAGTCAATGTTGATAACACAGTCAATGTTGATAACACAGTCAATGTTGATCACACGCTCAATGTTGATAACACAGTCAATGTTGATAACACAGTCAATGTTGATCACACAGTCAATGTTGATAACACGGTCAATGTTGATAACACCGTCAATGTTGATAACACAGTCAATGTTGATAACACGGTCAATATTGAAAACCCAGTCAATGTTGATAACACGGTCGATGCTGATAACACAGTCAATGTTGATCGCACATTCAATGTTGATCACACAGTCAATGTTGATAACACGGTCAATGTTGATAACACCGTCAATGTTGATAACACAGTCAATGTTGATAACACAGTCAATGTTGATAACATCGTCAATGTTGATAACATCGTCAATGTTGATAACACAGTCAATGTTGATAACACAGTCAATGTTGATAACAGTCAATGTTGATAACACAGTCGATGTTGATAACACAGTCAATGTTGATCACACATTCAATGTTGATCACACAGTCAATGTTGATCACACAGTCATTGTTGATCACACAGTCATTGTTGATAACACAGCCAATGTTGAGAACACCGTCAATGTTGATAACACAGTCATTGTTGATAACACAGTCAATGTTGATAACACGGTCAATGTTGATAACACCGTCAATGTTGATAACACCGTCAAAATTGATAACATCGTCAATGTTGATAACACAGTCAATGTTGATAACACCGTCAATGTTGATAACATCGTCAATGTTGATAACACCGTCAATGTTGATAACACGGTCAATGTTGACAACACAGTCAATGTGGATAACACAGTCAATGTTAATAACACAGTCAATGTTGATAACAGTCAATGTTGATAACACAGTCAATGTTGATAACACAGTCAATGTTGATAACACAGTCAATGTTGATAACACGGTCAATGTTGATAACACCGTCAATGTTGACCACACAGTCAATGTTGATAATACAGTCAATGTTGATCACACAGTAAATGTTGATAACACAGTCAATGTTGATAACACAGTCAATGTTGATAACACCGTCAATGTTGATAACGCAGTCAATGTTGATCACACAGTCAATGTTGATAATACAGTCAATGTTGATCACACAGTCAATGTTGATAACACAGTCAATGTTGATAACACCGTCAATGTTGATAACGCAGTCAATGTTGATCACAGGGTCAATGTTGATAACACAGTCAACGTTGATAACGCAGTCAATGTTGATCACACGGTCAATGTTGATAACACAGTCAATGTTGATCACACAGTCACTGTTGATAACACAGTCAATGTTGATAAAACGGTCAATGTTGATAACACCGTCAATGTTGATAACAGTCAATGTTGATAACACGGTCAATGTTGATAACACAGTCAATGTTGATAACACGGTCGATGTTGATAACACAGTCAATGTTGATCACACATTCAAAGTTGATAACACCGTCAATGTTGATAACACCGTCAATGTGTCAATGTTGATAACACAGTCAATGTTGATAACACCGTCAATGTTGATAACATCGTCAATGATGATAACACAGTCAATGTTGATAACACAGTCAATGTTGATCACATGGTCAATGTTGATAACACAGTCAATGTTGATCAAACATTCAGTGTTGATAACACGGTCAATGTTGATAGCATAGTCAATGTTGATAACACAGTCAATGTTGATAACACGGTCAATGTTGATAACACAGTCAATGTAGATAACACAGTCAATGTTGATCACACAGTCAATGTTGATAACACAGTCAATGTTGATAACACAGCCAGTGTTGATAACACGGTCAATGTTGATAACACAGTCAATGTTGATAACACGGTCGATGTTGATAACACAGTCAATGTTGATCAGACATTCAATGTTGATAACATCGTCAATGTTGATAACACAGTCAGTGTTGATAACACAGTCAATGTTGATAACACAGTCAATGTTGATCACACGGTCAATGTTGATAACACAGTCAATGTTGATAACACAGTCAATGTTGATCACACAGTCAATGTTGATCACACAGTCAATGTTGATAACACGGTCAATGTTGATAACACCGTCAATGTTGATAACACAGTCCATGTTGATAACACGGTCAATGTTGAAAACCCAGTCAATGTTGATAACACGGTCGATGTTGATAACACAGTCAATGTTGATCGCACATTCAATGTTGATCACACAGTCAATGTTGATAACACAGTCAATGTTGATAACACAGTCAATGTTGATAACACCGTCAATGTTGATAACACAGTCAATGTTGATAACACAGTCAATGTTGATAACATCGTCAATGTTGATAACATCGTCAATGTTGATAACACAGTCAATGTTGATAACACAGTCAATGTTGATAACAGTCAATGTTGATAACACAGTCGATGTTGATAACACAGTCAATGTTGATCACACATTCAATGTTGATCACACAGTCAATGTTGATCACACAGTCATTGTTGATCACACAGTCATTGTTGATAACACAGTCAATGTTGACAACACCGTCAATGTTGATAACACAGTCATTGTTGATAACACAGTCAATGTTGATAACACGGTCAATGTTGATAACACCGTCAATGTTGATAACACCGTCAATATTGATAACATCGTCAATGTTGATAACACAGTCAATGTTGATAACACCGTCAATGTTGATAACATCGTCAATGTTGATAACACCGTCAATGTTGATAACACGGTCAATGTTGACAACACAGTCAATGTTGATAACACAGTCAATGTTAATAACACAGTCAATAACAGTCAATGTTGATAACACAGTCAATGTTGATAACACAGTCAATGTTGATAACACGGTCAATGTTGATAACACCGTCAATGTTGATCACACAGTCAATGTTGATAACACAGTCAATGTTGATAACACAGTCAATGTTGATAACACAGTCAATGTTGATCACACAGTCAATGTTGATCACACAGTCAAAGTTGATAACACGGTCAATGTTGATAACACAGTCAATGTTGATAACACAGTCAATGTTGATAACACGGTCAATGTTGATAACACAGTCAATGTTGATAACACGGTCGATGTTGATAACACAGTCAATGTTGATCGCACATTCAATGTTGATCACACAGTCAATGTTGATAACACGGTCAATGATGATAACACCGTCAATGTTGATAACATAGTCAATGTTGATAACATCATCAATGTTGATAACATCGTCAATGTTGATAACACAGTCAATGTTGATAACACAGTCAATGTTGATAACAGTCAATGTTGATAACACAGTCGATGTTGATAACACAGTCAATGTTGATCACACATTCAATGTTGATCACGCAGTCAATGTTGATCACACAGTCAATGTTGATAACACGGTCAATGTTGATAACACCGTCAATGTTGATAACACCGTCAATGTTGATAACATCGTCAATGTTGATAACACAGTCACTGTTGATTACACCGTCAATGTTGATAACATCGTCAATGTTGATAACACCGTCAATGTTGATAACACGGTCAATGTTGATAACACAGTCAATGTTGATAACGCAGTCAATGTTGATAACACAGTCAATGTTGATAACACAGTCAATGTTGATAACACAGTCAATGTTGATAACACAGTCAATGTTGATAACACAGTCAATAATGTTGATAACACAGTCAATGTGGATAACACAGTCAATAATGTTGATAACACAGTCAATGTTGATAACACAGTCAATGTTGATAACACAGTCAAAGTTGATAACACAGTCAATGTTGATAACACAGTCAATGGTGATAACAGAGTCAATGTTGATAACACAGTCAATGTTGATAACACAGTCAATAATGTTGATAACACAGTCAATGTTGATATCACAGTCAATGTTGATAACACAGTCGATGTTGATAACACAGTCAATGTTGATCACACATTCAATGTTGATCACACAGTCAATGTTGATCACACAGTCAATGTTGATAACACAGTCAATGTTGATAACACAGTCAATGATGATAACACAGTCAATGTTGATAACACAGTCAATGTTGATAACACAGTCAATGTTGATAACACAGTCAATGTTGATAACACAGTAAATGTTGATAACACCGTCAATGTTGATAACACGGTCAATGTTGATAACACGGTCAATGTTGATAACACCGTGAATGTTGATAACACAGTCAATGTTGATAACACAGTCAATGTTGATAACACAGTCAATGTTCGACAACAAACAAGTGTTAATCATGCTACCCAATGACGATACGACGGGTACCATAACAAAGCATGGATATCAATGGTTAGAGTGTGAAGGCAAAATATAATTTCATGAAAACGCCTTCTTCAAATCAAAATTAAGAATACACTGAGGACAAATATCTCGAAATTATGGAACAACAATAAATAAATGCGCTTTTTTACAAGTCAGAACTATCCTCCAACATAATAATGCCACTTCTATTACATGATTAGAGAGGGCCATTTTTTGCCTCTGGAAAAAATCCCTGTACAGTACTATGGAGTCTCTATGAAGCATGGGAACTTTCGGACGTGGATTACTCAGCTGTCTAACTTGGCAGTGGAGATTCGTTTGCTGTATTGTCTCTGTGGGTCTGTCCAAATCTTACACCGTCCAATTCATTTACTACTTGTGAATTTTAAATGCATGTATGGGCTTATATTGTCTATTCTGTTTCTGTCCTTGATTAATGAATATATTTCTACGATGCGAATTGAGTTCAAAATGGAAGCTGCAAACACTTCAGACAGCTGAAAGAGGCCAAAGTTCTACAAGATTCATAGCGATTCGCAAGTACGAGGATTTTACTCAGTGACAACAGAGTTTCCGTTTTTAATGGCTGTTATCAGTCTTCGGAGTTGGATTGTTATTTTGTTGTTCTGAGTGTTTTAAAAACGTCAATATTGCAAATAGTTCTATGAACTTCAGACATTTGTCCTCGACATATTCTTTCAATTTACAGTTTTCACGAAAGTGGTATTTTGCCTTCACTCAAAAATGACAGCCTGGAGGATCAGTAATACCGTGAAAGTATCTTAATTATACAACCTCTCAGATTAAATTTTCCATTTATGAGAAGAAAATCTATGCACAGAGTGAGAATCAAATTCTCAACAGAATTGGCATCAGTTGAGACGAAATTGCCTTTCAGCAGATTATATGATGCGTGTATTTGGTCAAATGATTTGAAAAGTTTATTCACTTACGTCAGTTACACAGTGGGTATGTTTTGTGATTTCATCGCGCCCATGGTTAAAGCCATACTTTAATTCCCAAATACAATAATATGGGCAGTATTACGTCCATCGGTTGCACGCTGACAATCGCCAAATTTGAGCTGGTGGTGTAATTCGCGCTCTCTTCACGCTCAAATCCATGTTCACTGTTAGAGCAATATTCAGCTTCAAATGTCCGGATAGACATAGTTCCATTTGCTGAACAAACGAGGTTACCTTCGTCCATGATCGAACAGACAGCCGCCAGCTCGCAAGAGCATGAAAACGGGTTTCCCGACAACATGATAGAGTTGTATGGACCTAGGGGTGTAGGGACGCACACGTCTGGTAAATGCAAGAGTCTGTTGTCCCGTAGGTCAATTATGTAAACGAATGTTAAAATACAGAACACCTCTCTCTGAAGAGCTGTCAGTCTCTTCCCACGCAGTGATAGATAACCAGCTAGTTGCCAGTTGGACATCCTTGAAGAGACTTCGAACATCTCCATGTCGTTATAACTGAGATCTAAGAAAGACAAGATTATCTCATGACGACATTCTCCCCATACCATGGCATAGATCCTATTGCCAGACAAATCCAGGGCGGTTATCTCATACGATTCGTCGATGAAAACATCGCATGGCGGAAAAGTGGAAATTGTTTTGTTCTTTAAGCGCAGCGCAACTCTTATCTTCTGATCGGTCTGGTTACGATGCTGGTGGTTGTAAAACTTTATGTTCAGCGTTTTTAAAGCCCTCAAATAGTTATCTTCGGCAATGATAAGCAATTTTAAAGAAGGCGATATCAGTCCCTCCAGTTCAATTTCGAAAACTGTTGCTGGCAGAAGTGTAATTTGTTTCGTGATAAATCCAAAATGGCCGTCACTGTTTCGCCTTTCACTATGAATATAACTGGTGACAGGTCTTCGAGATTGTTCTTCTGAAGATCCAATATGGCGAGCGAATCAGAACCGACGTTTGGATCAATCAAGAGGGAGATATTGTTGTTTGAGAAATCAGCCTGCTGCAGACGGATCATAGACATATCAACTGAGTGTAATCTGTTACTATCAAGGTTAAGGCGCATACTGTAGGATGTGTTCTCACAAAAATATCCCGACGGAAAAACTTGGAACTGATTACCTTGAAGGTTAAGATAGTGCAGACCGCTGCATGTGCTGGGATTTTGTTTCCGTAAGATTGTTGTTTCGCAAATGCAAAGTGTTAATTCCGGAGATGTTGGAGAACGTTCTGTCTGGTAGGTGAGCTAAACCAACTCCTGTCATAAATATGACCGCTATCCGCACATCCACGAGTGATAACAGCAATTCAGTTCCTGAAGTCCGAATCATATGTATTATCTTCCCATGAAAGACTTCTTTTTCCACGGAAGATATGTTGGTACCCGCCAAGGTCATCTCAGTCAGATGTGCATCCATATGAAGGAATGATTTTATAGCCCAAATTTCATTATGGCTCAAGTCGAGGTAAAGCAAATGGGTCAAGTTCGACAATACAGATCTCGGTATGATTGTAAGGTGGTTAGATTTAATGATTATAGTTTTTAACTCTGTGAATAAGGCAATGATGTCCCAAATACTGTCTGTCAGCTCATTTTCACCTAGATTCAAACTTCCAAGAGCATGGTCATTCGTCACAAAGGTTGGTGGACTGACAGTCTCCAGTCCGCATTTTCTGATTCTAAATGTGTGCATTTGTGACAGTCTAAACAATGTATCACTAGCCAGGTATTTCAGGTTAGAGTTCTCAATCACCAAACGCTGAAGCAGAGGAACACTCAGGTGGGCAATTCGCGTCCATCGTCGAATATAAACTGAGACAAGTACAGACTATTCAACGTGTTGTTCAGGTTGATCAACATATCACAGTCAAGTTCCACTATTTGTATATTGATCAGATTTATCGATGATATCGTTGCACTGGCGAAAACCTTTGGTGGTAGAGTAAAATTTGCACTACTTATTATGTGAAGGGACCTTTGGCTGCTGGGTATTCGACAGGAAGGTCCTCCATCACACGGACACGACTTGATGTTAATGACGCAAGCTGAGCCGACATATACCAGGTAGGATACACACAGGCAAATGAAAAAGTCGCCGGGAACTAGCTTGAATTTACCTTCCATTGTATTTCACTGCAAGAAACACGAACATTCAAGGCAGCTTTTCCACACGTCTAGATGTCAGGGTTTGGAGAGCTCTTCCGATATTTCTTAACATTAACAGCGAATTATTTTGACCAGAGATTTGGCGAATGATATCGTGCCTTGAAGAAACAACAGCTTTCTTATTCGCATTCTCTGAGATTGATTAAGAATATGTGCCAGCTGATGTATATATGTAGCCACCTACAACAGAACCCCGATAGCTAGGATTGACATTTCCGGAGTGTCCACTCATTTATGTATGCCTTAGACAAACTCAGACACCATCCATCAGATATAATTACGAAGAATGACAGGTTAAATGAGATAGCGTTTCAAGATTATCTCTCAGTGATAGCCAAATTAACGATCAGACGAAGGTCTTCGATCTCCAGGGCAGTTTATGCCTGAACGTAAATATTAAGGATTGTTATGCACTACTTTAAGAGTATTTTGTTTGCTGGTTGTCAGTTAAACTCTGGCCTGCCGGTGGGGGGGGGGGGCTTTCCGGACACCCCCGTCCACCCCCCTGTTGCTTTTTCGCTCCTATCTCTGGAACGAAAAAACTTTGAGAGCTGAGAGTCCGTGACTTGTATTAGAGTAATTTTGAGATGACTTGCATGACCTGCTGAGCAGAGGATCATGGGTAAATTCAGAATGGCGGCCATGTGTGGTACCAAAAATGTGATATTTGCGTCACATTTCTTCAACATTTGTACTATTCTGCATAGAAAATTGGGTAAAACCAAATATCAGATTGTTGTTAACTAATTTGTCATCCACTTTTTGAGAGATAAATTTCGGAAAATCTGACCGCATTAGCGTCCAAAGAAATCCCTGTTTGAAATTGACGTCACCGTGACGTCATCATCGCGGCCGTCTTAGGTTTTTTTCTTCTTTTTAGTAGAGCTTGACCTAAAGATATACATGTAGCATGGTAAGTTTCAGCCCTGTAGCCTTAGGGACAGCAGAAGATATTTTGAGGGCACTCCCAGGCTGCGGTACACCAAAAATGATCGGGTCCAGATAGGGTTGAGGTGAATGATTTCGAAAATGCTTTCACTGTGCGTCCTACCACAAACATTTTCCCATGTGGCAAATGCATCTTTCAAGATTCATCTATATTCAGTATTAAATGATTTTGGTCAATTATCACGCGCTCACGCTCCTCGATGGAATATCTCAATGTGAATGTGTGACCCAAAGAAGCGTTTAGAGCTGCTATGTGACTTCGATTTGGAAATCATGTTTGATGATAAGAATGTTAAACAACCATCAGAGTATGATTTAAAATTGTTCATGAGTTTAATTAACTCGTTGTCTGCGTTACGGCTTTGGCCCGCTCTGATATCGTTACCGCGGATTGTGCAGCGAGATGTGACCCGCTCTGAACTTCACCCGTGGATTACTATAAGTAGGGAGGGATTGTATGATGAAGTCGGTAAAACGATCTAAATAACCGATGACGGAATAGTTAACTAAAGATAGATACTGATAGATCCGGCATTGTCATACCTGTTGATGGGTGAACATTTACGTATCCTAGAGGATACACAACCACCTTGAGAACAATGGACCACCATGAAATCGTCATCATTGGCTGGTTCTTCCAGTGTTCCTCCGGTGAAAATACGAGATTTCTTTATGAAAATTTAAGTTGACCAATCAGTTGTTCTAAACTGGATGCTCGGATCTCATGATGCCCAGAAGTTTATATCTCTTGATGCCCAGAAGTTTCTAGCTCCTGATGCCAGGAGTTTCTATCTCTTGATGCCACGAGTTTCTATCTTTTGATGCCCAGAAGTTTCTATGTTTTGATGCCCAGGAGTTTCTATCTCTTGATGCCCAGGTGTTTCTATCTCTTGATGCCCAGGAGTTTCTATCTCTTGATGTCCAAGAGTGTTATCTCTTGATGCACATGAGTTTCTATCTGTTGATGCCCAGGAGTTTCTATGTTTTGATGCCCAGGAGTTTCTGTCACTTGATGCCGAGGAGTTTCTATCTCTTGATGCTCAGGAGTTTTTATCTCTTGATGCCCCGGAGATTCTATCTCTTGATGCCCAGGAGTTTCTATCTCTTGATATCCAGGAGTTTCTATCTCTTGATGCCCAGGAGTTTCTATCTCTTGATGCTCAGGAGTTTCTATCTCTTGATGCCCAGGAGTTTCTATCTCTTGATATCCAGGAGTTTCTATCTCTTCATGCCCAGGAGTTTATGTCTCTTGATGCTCAGGAGTTTCTATCTCTTGATGCCCAGGAGTTTCTATATTTTGATGCCCAGGAGTTTCTATCTCTTGATGCCCAGGAGTTTCTATCTCTTGATGCCCAGGAGTTTATATCTCTTGATGTCCAGGAGTTTCCATCTCTTGATGCTCAGGAGTTTCTATCTCTTGATGCCCAGGAGTTTCTACCTCTTGATGCCCAGGAGTTTCTATGTTTTAATGACCAGGAGTTTCTATCTCTTGATGTCCAGGAGTTTCTATCTCTTGATACACAGGAGTTCTACCTCTTGATGCCAAGGAGTTTCTATCTCTTGATGCACAGGAGTTTCTATCTCTTGATGTCTAAGAGTTTCTATCTCTTGATACCCAGGAGTTTTTATCTCTTGATGCTCAGGAGTTTATATCTCTTTATGCCCAGAAGTTTCTATCGCTTGATGCCCAGGAGTTGCTATCTCTTTATGCCTAGGAGTTTCTATCTCTTGACGCTCAGGGGTTTCTATCTCTTGATGCCCAGGAGTTTCTATCTCTTGATATCCAGGAGTTTCTATCTCTTCATGCCCAGGAGTTTATGTCTCTTGATGCTCAGGAGTTTCTATCTCTTGATGCCCAGGAGTTTCTATATTTTGATGCCCAGGAGTTTCTATCTCTTGATGCCCAGGAGTTTCTATCTCTTGATGCCCAGGAGTTTATATCTCTTGATGTCCAGGAGTTTCCATCTCTTGATGCTCAGGAGTTTCTATCTCTTGATGCCCAGGAGTTTCTACCTCTTGATGCCCAGGAGTTTCTTTGTTTTAATGACTAGGAGTTTCTATCTCTTGATGTCCAGGAGTTTCTATCTCTTGATACACAGGAGTTCTACCTCTTGATGCCAAGGAGTTTCTATCTCTTGATGCACAGGAGTTTCTATCTCTTGATGTCTAAGAGTTTCTATCTCTTGATACCCAGGAGTTTCTATCTCTTGATGCTCAGGAGTTTATATCTCTTTATGCGCAGAAGTTTCTATCTCTTGATGCCCAGGAGTTGCTATCTCTTTATGCCTAGGAGTTTCTATCTCTTGACGCTCAGGAGTTTTTATCTCTTGATGCCCAGGAGTTTCTATCGCTTGATGCCCAGGAGTTTCTATGAAAATACATTCCAAATGTTGGAGTGAAGGGAGTGTATATGAGAAATCAGGGCAATAATTAAATGTATTCAGTAAAGGGTTGTTGGATGTAATGGTTTTCTTGTTTGTCATCACATACATCGAATATTCTGGTCAAGTAGTCGTACAGTAGTCCAAAATATCCTGTCCTAGGTTAGCAATTAATCTGGTACGTATACATTTTTGCACCCTGATACATCAGTATGGTGCTGCATATCAGCTTGGTTGTCAACTGAAGGTGGAATATTGAGATTAGGTGCGGAAGGTGGTTTCAATTGTTACTCAATATTTCGGACATCAATCGGCACGCCTGGTTAATCAGAAATATTTTATAGTACTCGTCAAGTTCCGTTATCACCTCTAAACATACCGCAGGTTAGAACTGCACAAAAATTTATCGGTGATTTCTCTGGCCGAAAATATATGGCATAAATGGTAGAATGCTGGCCTCATTGGTCAAATGTTCCACTGGAGTGATTTCCCAGATGCAAATTGGGCAGCGAATCAGCCTTTCTATAGCTGAAAGCATTCGCGTAACATACATTTGGAATGATGGCGCTGAACTTGTTGTGAACATATTTCCACAACGTTCATGTTTCACAAACATAGTAGATTAACATGCACTTCTCGGACATTCATACCTGTATGGCGTTTCTGGTCTTCGTAACACTTGAAAATTCATCTTGCAAATTTGAAAGCAGACAGATGGAGAACACTACATCTCTAGAGTATTCGAGTTTTCCATCTCCCAAATTTGAAAGTAGAAGATGGAAAGCTCGATACCTCTCCCATATTCGAGCTTTCTAACTTGAATCTGTTACATACAGGAATATGAGATCGATACTTCGTTAACGCCCCATTTCTCCAAATCTGTAAGATAGGCACGTCTAATTAAAATTAACCATCGTTTTCCGAAAACACTTGCACCGAACCACACATACGCCAATAATATGAAAAAAAACCTCCGGTATTCCTGTAAGTCATAAATTCATTCTCTAAAGGTCGAATACGGGAGCTTTCCATCTTTCTACTTTCAATTTTGAGAGATGGAAAGCTGGAACACGGCAGCGATGTAGAACTTTCCATCTTACTAATTTCAATTTAGCAAGACGGAAAGCTGGCAGATGGTAGAGATTTTGAGCTTTCCATCTTCCTACTTTCAAGTTTGCTAGATAGAAAGCTGAATTGTCAAGTGTTTCCTATGCCTTAACGTAACGTAATAGAATAACTTTTGAAGATTTAAGACAGTGGTCTGTCTAGTTATCGCGGTGACAATATTCCTCGACGGTTGCAAACATTTTCTTGCAACGTTCAGCCGCCATGACAATGACTACACTGTACAATGGTTATTAAAGAAAATAATTTGGAGTTGACCGATTCCAGACCGGTCATGTGAATTCATGCGGTGTAGCTAGTTTCTTCATAGCGACTTGGTTTGGATTAGAAGTAAAGGGATGAACTGAAAACATCGCGACAAGCAAACTTGTTATTATGATTTGATGAAACCCTATTGTGCACCAGGCCGATGTCATTAACAGCTTCCAGTAATGTTGAAAGGCCCTTCACCAGTGCCTATGTATATCGAATAGATTTTGCATTGATCTTGTCCGATGTAAACCAAATTTGTATATTTATTGTTATTGTTCAGATGAACACCATGTCTGTTTCAGCAATGTCACAGTGGACTCGTTGACTGGCATATTAGGAACTTAACTTCCACGACAAAAACCTTCTATATACGGTTTGAGGCGGTATAAACGCTAATTTACAGGTTTCCGAGGGGCCAATAATTTTACAGCAACACAATGGCTGTAACATGGCGAACATCAACAAAATAAAGTCTTCTGCTGACCGTCAAACTATATTCATTATTATTGTGTAGTAGAGAAATACGTATGACCGATGCAGCCCTTAACTGTATACTGGAGGCGGTTAGGGCTATGTCTGTTTATATAAAACAAATATATGACATCCGCACTGTCAGTTGTTACATTCATATTCCCTGAAGGCAGCAACATGAAATACGGAAAGATATGTTAAATCTTCATAATTCCTGAAAGGTCTATAGGCCTTTCCTCTAATTATAGCTATCGAATGGCAAAGAAAACCGGCCCATCCTTATTCCCAATATCGATAAACGGTGACAAATTCTGAGAGCAGTGAATTAAGAGTTTAGCAATCACTTCATCTGCATCTCAGCAAATCCTATATTCCAGAAACCATCAACTCAATTCCATGTATAAGTTCAACAGGAAAATTTGGAAAGAACTCGAACAACAGAAAAAGGAAATTTTAGAAAGCCAGATTCCTCACACTAGACACAAATTTAATTGAATCTGTTTGTTTTTTTGTTCTTTTTTGCTGACTTATAGATAGCGCTATAAATAGATAGTGCTGAAATATAGATATACCTTCAGGTGGGTTTGGCATTTTGGAATGGGCGTCTTTAGAGATATGCACCGATTGAACACGATACAGACATGCATTCACATTTTTCTCCCCCATGGGGAGAATAAAAAAATCTCTTGAACAAGCCAGCGTAAAATTTCTAGGCAAAGTAAATAGATATGCCCTTTGAAAGCCTGAACAAATACGGAACACTCGTTATACATAGTAAGTAACGTGCAGTCCCTGGCTTTGTTAGTAGATAGGTTGCTAAATTCAAGTTACCGTGCTGATGAAACACATGCACTCTGAGATTGAGCTGCTGATAGCATGGTTCGGTACGATCAGGACGCGAGCTTAGCTGTATTTTAAAAACAATATTGATACATACATCTCAGGTAAGTATGGATTTGATTAGAATCTAATTGCAACCTAAAAGCATGTCGATATATACTTATACAAGTCGTTATCAAGACCCACACAACCTGATAGTCCATGAGCCAGACCCCAAAATTTCATCAATTGGTACCACCTGGGGTGGCAAATTCTCATTATGTTTTTTTGAAAGTCCTATATCCTTAGATGGAAAAAAACTTTGAAAGCAATCCGGGACACACAGCTTAGTGGTAGTAATCAGCTCTTAAAGACGGACACCCGAGTCCAATCTGAGGGATCAGATTTGGGGGTAGGGGAAATATAAAGTTGAATATCTTTGCAAGTAATGGTGATATAGTGACATGTGACCACTTGAAATGTTGGTAATCTGATCCTCTATATGTTGGTATCTGTTATATGCTAATATGTCAATTATGTAGGTCACCAGAGGTCAAAAGGTTACGAAATTTGACCCCTGTCCAAAACGTGACCACCTGTAGGAAAACTCGCTGCAGATACCATACCAATGGAACTTTCTTAACCTAAATAGGATCAAATGGAAGCCACGAAGTACCCAAGTCTATAATAAGTCTAAACAAGTGGAGTTTATTATTATTTAGACTGTGGGACAGAACTGATTTTGGCGCATTTTCAAAAACGGTATTTTTATTGCGCTAAAAACAGGCAAAATTGGACAGCTTGAAATTTTGACAAATAACTACTCCAAATGCTAATTGCCATGTATTAGGTCTATTCAGGGATTAGTTAAGCTACATTTCGAGGTGATTAGGTCACCAGAGGTCAAGGTCAAAGATTGTCAATTATTAATTTTCTACATTTTTACTTGGGAGCGAAACAGCTCACCAATTACCAATATACGAGTTGTTAGAGCATTTTTATCATAGCTCTCTAGATTTGTATCTAATACCGCTGATGCCGGTGCTAGGGGCCGTGTGGTCATAGCACCCAAGTTGCCACATGAACAGGTAAAATAAAAGCGTACCTGAGATACAACACATATCACGAATCATTAGATTCTTGGTGTGTGCTTTAGAATAGGTTAACCGGAAAACTATACTGTGAAGTCATGCGGCTCTGTCAGTATGTCGCCACCTCTTCCCACTTCCCTTATATGTGTTGTAATTTCATATTACAATGTATTTACATTGCAACCAGCTTCAAGTACAGAGCATCGGAGACATCGTTGGTACACCCTGTACCATAGGGTAAACCGGGGTGCGAGTGCACCAGGTATGGGTGTCCACAGGGGTCAAAGGCCAATCGTCCTTTAAATCACCTTTATCGGGCGTTAAGGCGTAAAGTTAGGGCGTTAAGGTGTTGAGACGAGCGTTAAGGCGTGACGACGGGCGTTGACGGGCGTCATTGCATTTCGATGTATTGGTGGCAATTCCATGAAAATCAGAGCTTCTGAGCTAGTCACCAGGGCGTTGAAGCGTTAAGCTAAGCATTGATGGGCGTTACTGTCTATAAAAGCAAGTGTATTCCCAAAACACGCACAGTCGACGTTCAACCGTCAACATGGCTTATACTTGCTCTAAGTGCGAACGCACGTTCACCAGACGTTACGATATGATGCGACACGAGAAAAATATACATGGGACTCCGAGGCACACGCCGGACAGGATAACTTACAAAAGGCATACACCCAAATGCGCCCCTGCATCAGGACAACAACCATGGCGATTTATGAACAGTATACCTTACTACCGCTTGAAATGAAAGGCGACCGCACGCACAGGTCCATCATGAAGACCAAGCGTCACTTGGAAGGGGATATGGGACTACCAATCACCGAGGCCCTGGAAAATGCGATCAGGATGCGCAAGCAACTCTTTCAGGACATGCTGCCTCACTGGTATCCTGAACTGCCCGATGATGCTTAGATCACACCGAGCAAAGATGGAACTTTCTCAAAGGACGGCTTCTGATTGGACAAGAGCAGCCGAGAATATGACAGATGCAGCGCCAAATGGCGGCCTCTGATCGGACAAGAGTCTTCTTGAATTGTAAACATGCCCTATGCGGCTCCCCCAGCGTGGGTATGATGTAACATTGGGTATAATAAACTATATGACAACAAGTTGTTGTTGTTGTTGTTGTTCTCTCATTTGTCATCCTTGTTGTTCTTCTTGTTCTCTCTCCCGTCTACATCATGGTATCAAGGCGTTATGCTAGGGCGTTAAGGCGTAATGACGGGCGTTGACGGGCGTCACTGCATTTCCAATGAATTAGTGACAATTCCATGAAAATCAGAGCTTTTGGGATAATTCACCAGGGCGCTGAAGCGTTGAGCTTGGCTTTGGCGGGCGTTGCTGCAAGATGCCACTTCACACGACGCATTCGGACCCAGAATGGTCCATTTTTTACCCCAAACCCCTTTCTTCAAACCCCCCAAATGTCCACTGTGGCTACTACTCCGAAACGGGTGTTGGGCATGTCTCACTCACTCACTCTGGGAGTTCATTTGGACCATTTTGACCCCATCAGCCCATCGTCTAGCAGTTCAGGATACCACTGAGGCAGCATGTCCTGAAAGAGTTGTTTGCGCATCCTGATCGCATTTTCCAGGGCCTCGATGGGTGGTAGCCCCATATCCTCTTCCAAGTGACGCTTGGTCTTCATTATGGACCCGTGCATGGCGTCGCCTTTCCTTTCAAGCGATAGTAAGGTATACTGTTCATAGATCGCCATGGCGGTTTTCCTGATGCAGGGGCTCATTTGGGTGTATGCGTGTTGTAAGTTATCCTGTCCGGCGTCCTCGATTGCTGCAGCGTGTGCATTGATAGCTGCTCTCACAATACGATCCCAGAAGGTAGGTTCTGCCTCACTTTCCCCGGACGTAGACTGACTATCTGAGGTCACTAGATAGACTCTCAGCAATCTCTGTTTTGGTATCAGTCCATGGACTCTCATCAGTCCCTGTATCGGGTTTTTGTGCCTCGGAGTCTTCAATCCCATGTATATTTTTCTCGTGTCGCATCATATCGTAACGTCTGATGAACGTGCGTTCGCACTTAGAGAAAGTATAAGCCATGTTGAAGGTTGAACGTCGACTGTGCGTGTTTTGGGAATACACTTGCTTTTATAGACAGTAACGCCCATCAACGCTTAGCTTAACGCTTCAACGCCCTGGGGAACTAGTTCAGAAGCTCTGATTTTCATGGAATTGCCACCAGTACATCGAAATGCAGTGACGCCCGTCAACGCCCGTCGTCACGCCTTAACGCCCATCTCAACGCCTTAACGCCCTATTTTTACGCATTAACGCCCGTCTCAGCGCCTGAACGAGTCATAAAGGGGATTTGGAGGACGATTGACCTTTGACCCCTGTGGACACCTATACCTGGTGCACTCGCACGTTGGTTTACCCTATGCCCTACCGGCTATACGGTACAGGGTGCACCAGCGATGTCTCTGATACTCTGTACTTGAAACTGGTGGCAATGTAAATACATTGTAATATGAAATTACAACACATATAAGGGAAGTGGGGAGAGGTGCCGACATACTGACAGAGCCACATGACTTCACAGTTTAGTTTTCCGGTTAACCTATTCGAAAACACATACCAAGAATCTAACCATTCGAGATATGTGTTGTATCTCAGGTACGCCTTTATTGTACCTGGTCATGTGGCAACTTGGATGATATGACCACACGGCCCCTAGCACCGGCATCAGCGGTATTAGATACAAATCTAGAGAGCTATGATGGAAATGCTCTAACAACTCGTATATTGGTAATTGGTGAGCTGTTTCGCTGTGACAAGTCCAAAGTGAAAATGTAGAAAATAAATTGACCATCTTTGACCTTGACCTCTGGTGATCAAATTACCTCGAAATGTAGCTTAACTAATCCCTGAATAGACCTAAGACATGGCCATTAGCATTTGGAGTAGTTATTTGTCAAAATATGCAACTAAATTCAAGCTGTCCAACTTCATACAATTTTGCCTGTTTTTAGGGCAATAAAAATACCGTTTTTGAAAATGCGCCAAAATCAGTTCTGTCCCACAGCCTAAATAATAATAAACTCCACTTATTTAGACTTATTATAGACTTGGGTGTTTCTTGGCTTCCATTTGAACCCATTTAGGTTAAGAAAGTCCCATTGGTATGGTATCTGCAGCGAGTTTTCCTACAGATGGTCACGTTTTAGACAGGTGTCGGATTTCGTCACCTTTTGACCTCTGGTGACCTACATAATTCAACTATTAGCATATAACAGATACCAACATATAGAGGATCAGATTACCAACATTTCAAGTGGTCACATGTCACTATATCACCATTACTTGCAAAGATATTCAACTTTATATTCCCCCTACCCTCAAATCTGGTCCCTCAGATTGGACTCGGGTGTCCATCTTTAAGAGGTGAGTACTATCATTAAGCTGTGAGTCCCGGATTGCTTTCAAAGTTTTTTTTTGCATCTATGGATATAGGACTTTCAACAAAACATAATGAGAATTTGCCACCCCAGGTGGTACCGATATCTGGTCTGGCTCATGGACTATGATGACAAGGGGCTGATAGAACTTGGCAACAGGGTTGAGTAATTCCAACCCATGGCAAAGTGGCATTTCTCGAGCCACTCTCTAAACACTTGGGTGAAATTTCACTCAAATAAGAGTGAAAATTTATCGCACTCAGGAAGCTTAGTGCAAACAAATAACTAGTTTAATTTGTCTCACTCAAGGTGGTTTCGTTAAATCAACTTTACAAAATTCGAGTGATTTATCAACTCAAACTTATGTGATTTTCAGTCAGACTTGAGTAATCAGACGTGACTTTGAGGCAATTTCTCCCTTACCTGAAAACGCCGGATCAGTCTTCTTGTGCAGGCGATGGTTTGTGAAAGTGGTCGACTTCATGTTTTTTTGGACAAAGTAATGCCGAATGTCATCTAACGTACTAAAATCTTAATAAATTATATCTTATACATGTACATGATTAGAGTTTCGGTATGGATGGTACATGTATATGGAGACATATCATGTTACGGTTAAGCCGGTACGGTATTTCTCGAATAATACTGGCATTATAGTTTTGATTTAGACGTTAGGTAATATAATATTTTCCCAAAAAATACTAATATTATTTAAATGTTAAGGAAGTATCGGATGTTCATTTCTAGAGTTTGAATGGGTTTTTTTAATTTCAACATTTTTCATCAGGTTAAGAGAAGATGATCCAAGAAAACAATGCAGAGAGAGAAGAGAGGGAGGGAGGGGCTTAATATCACACTCAAGTTTGTTTCATATGCTTACAGGATACCCATTCTGACCCCAAATTAACAAATATTATTAAAAATGAGTGGGGAATGGATGCCTGGGTGAGCCCCTTCTCGTCTCATGCTCGAGGAGTTATAATTTTAATTAATAACAACTTTGAATACAAAATTAAAGAAATACACACAGATCCACTAGGAAACTTCATAATAATCAACATGGAAATACACGAGACACCGGTTACACTAGTCAATTTATACGGACCAAATACTGACAAGCCTTCATTTTATAACAAAATAAATCAAATTGTAAATGACATTGGCAACCATTCGGTCATTATGTGTGGAGATTGGAATCTGATCTTAGACCCAGATTTAGACTCTGATAATTACATTAACATTAACAATCTGAACTCTAGAAACACGGTTTAAAATCAAATTGAGGAGAAAAATTACGTCGATACATGGAGAATTTTACACGATACAGACCGAAAATATACCTGGCGGAGGAAAAACCTCAGAAAACAAGCAAGACTTCACTTCATTTTAACAAGTGAAGACATATTCAATATAACTACCGAAGCTGAAATAAAACCGAGCTATAAAACTGACCACTCGTTTATCACCCTCAAATGTAAATTTACTAACACTGACCGAGGGAGGGGCTATTGGAAATTAAACTGCTCACTTTTAAAGGACTTTACTTATTTAAAACTAGTTAAGAATATTATTAACCGGACAATAGATGAATATACACCAATTCCATATGATAGATCGAATCTACAAAATATTCCATCTTCTGATGTGCTACTCTGCATTGATGATCAACGTTTTTTAGAAACACTACTGATGAAAATACGAGGTGAAACTATTAAATACTCATCCATAAAGAAAAAGACAGAAAATCAAAGGGAAAGGGAATTAGAAAATCTTATTGAAAAACTTGAGAATGATATAGTAATTAATTATGTTTCCGTTGAAGACAGTAAATTGGATGAATTAGAGGAGGCGAAACGAGAATTGGAACATACAAGAAATAAAAAAAAATCAGAGGAATAATTACTCGTACCAAAGCTCAGTGGATGGAAGAAGGTGAAAAGCCATCTAAATATTTTTTGAGCTTGGAAAAAAGAAATTACACGAATAAACTCATCTCAAAACTGACACTAGATAATGGAGAAAATGTATATGACACGTCAGACATTTTAAAGGAACAGCGGGAATTTTATAAAAAGTTGTACTCGAAACAAGAACTTCCAAATTTGAATAGTGATGACTTCTTAAAAAACTTGAAAAATTAAAAAATGCAGAATCGGATAAACTAGAAACTGAGGTTACAAATACTGAATTATCTAATGCGCTAAAAAATATGAAAAACGACAAAAGCCCGGGTATTGACGGGTTCCCCGTTGAATTTTATAAAATGTTTTGGAAACAATTGGGTGGGTTCATCTTGAGGTCAATTAATGCCGGTTTTAAAACAGGTGAACTGTCGATTACCCAGAGACAAGGAGTCATCACATGTATACCGAAGCCAAATAAACCGAGAAATTTTATAAAAAATTGGCGACCAATAACTCTTTTGAATGTTACCTATAAATTGGCATCTGCTTGTATAGCAAATAGGTTAAAGACGGTATTGGACAAACTCATACATGAAGATCAGAAGGGTTTCATCCCTGGCAGGTACATTGGAGAGAATATCAGGCTCATATATGATCTTATGTTTGAAACAAGAAATAAAGAAATACCAGGTTTACTATTAATGATTGACTTTGAAAAGGCTTTCGACTCTGTTTCCTGGACGTTCATTTCAAAAGTTCTGAAAGCATTTAATTTCGGAGAAAAAATGCAAAGCTGGATACAAATATTATACGCAAAAAGTCAAACATGTATAATTCAAAACGGACATATCTCGTCTTTCTTCGAAAACGGTCGGGGCTGTAGGCAGGGTGATCCGATATCGCCATATATATTCTTGTTATGTGCAGAAATTTTAGGTTCAATGGTTAGAGAAAATGTTAAAATTAAAGGAATTAAAATAAAAGATGTTGAATTCAAAATCAGCCAATACGCAGACGACACTCAGCTAACCCTCGACGGTTCAGGGCAATCACTATATGAAGCACTGGAATGTATTGAGCTTTTCTTCAAACATTCTGAGTTAAAAATAAACTTGGAGAATACAAAAGCCGTTTGGATTGGGGCGCTTACGGGGTCAGAATTAAAAATGTGTCAAAACATAACACTCGACTGGGTGAACGATTTTAACCTTTTAGGCATAAATTTTTCTACTACTCATTTTTATGACATATGGAAAATAAATTACCTCGCAAAACTAGAAGAACTTAAAAAAGAGCTCAGCAAATGGAAAATGAGAAATTTAACTTTGTTGGGTAAACTTACGATAATTAAATCTCTGGCATTGTCAAAGCTGATACATCTCTTTCTCTCCCTGCCGAACCCAGCCGACACTTTCGTCAAGGATGTAAATACGATGTTATTCAAATTTATATGGAAAGGCGGGGTTAACTCAAGACTACAAACATGGCGGATTGAGAATGGTGAATATTAACAATCTCATATCCTCTCTAAAAATCTCCTGGATAAGAAGATTAATATTTCACGAACAAAAATGGCAAAAATTTGTTGTTGACCCAAAGATTTATGATACGGGTCCGGAATATATTAAGATACTGATAGCTGAAACCAGCAACCCTTTTTGGAAAGACGTCTTTAAAGCATGGTATGCACTATCTAACAAACTTGAGCTTGGCTCTATTGAGGACATTTACAACGAAACTCTTTGGTATAATGGTCATTTTAGAAACAGTTCTTTCTTTGTAGCTCATTGGTATAAGCATAATATTAAATATGTACGTGACATTATTGACTCAAATGGCAAAATATTGACATTTGAGGATTTCAAATATAAATTTGATATAAAAGGAACGTTCCTGGATTATAATAAATTGAAACAAAATATTCCTAGAGAATGGATAAATAGAATTAACCTGGAATTTAATCCCCA
>JAVTVY010047743.1:0-24245 GCA_036873755.1 Hanleya hanleyi | reverse complement strand
ATGATGAAACTATTATTTTAACATATAACACTGCTATGTTATAGAAAAATTAAACTCGAACATTCTCCTCCATGCTTGCTTCATTTTTCCTAGAAAACCCCTTAAAAATGTCGAAAATGGTCAAATTCGGCTCAATTTGCAGAAAAATCTGTAAGAGCGATTTCAATTAAACTTCTTACTCACGTTCCCTGGTCCGGTCTCAACTTAAAAAGGCAAACAAAAGTGGGTGTCAACCTGCCCGTTTTTTGTCAGATTTTCTTCCCGTAAATGAGTCCCGATTTTTAGGCACACCCAAGGGGCATAACTGAGGCAGGACAAACTTTACTCCATGATCCCGATCAGCGTGCAGACGAAGCCAGCACTCGATTTGTACGTACTCGTTTGCAGCGTTGATAATGCTGAATAGGATGACATTATAGATATAAGCTATTAAGAAGACAAGAAGAATTATGATGTAGCAGAACAAGGGCAGTCTATCGTATTATGAAATTAGAGAGGGGCCATTACTACGAAACTGCGGAGGGCCACCTTTGTTATCGTCATTTCTCAGTAAGTACTGCATGGATCTTTCTCAAATTTGGTACACAGGTTCCCCCTAGGGTTTAGTTGTGCAAGATACCTTATCTGGTCCGATTCCAAAATCCAATATGGCCATCAGGCAGCGATCTTGGATTTCCCCATGAAACTTTTTTATCTTCATTTCTCAGGAAGTATTGCATGGATCTTTCTCAAATTTGATACACAAGTTCCCCTTAGCGTCTTGTTGTGCAAGATAAATTTATCAGTCCGAATCGAAATTCCAATATGGCCACCTGGCGGCCATCTTGGATTTTTCCATGCAGCTTTGTTATCGTGATTTCTCAGGCAGTACTGCAGGGATCTTTCTCAAAGTTGGTACATAGGTTCCCCTTGGGGTCTAGTTGTGCAAGATACATTTTTTGGTCCGATTCGAAAATCCAATATGACCGCCAGGGGGCCATCTTGAATTTTCCATTGAAACATTCAAATTAATACGGTATTCCCGAGTTGTGACGTTGCATCACAAGAGTCGGCGGATCAAACGGTGGGGCATATTCTATATATTGACTATAGAGAATATCTATACCTTCACCTTCCATATCAAGGAGTTCAAATAATTAGGAATTAAAATGTATTTCTTCAAATTTTAAATCAGTTTTCTTTAGTCCATGCAGTTGCAAGTGAACTGCCCCACCCTTTCGTCTGCCGGCGGGTCGGCTATATGAAGGGACGTCACTCTTATGACAAAACGTCACAACTCGACAACTGTAGACCACGGCATGTTTCGATCCAAAGGAGATATCAGGTTTCAGACACTTTCGAAGTTTAAACATTACTGCACGGACTGGGACCCTTCAGTATTAAGTATTGTATCATCTTACTATTTTCGAGCATGGTATCTTAAAAGAGATATCTCAAACTAGCCCAGTAAACAGAACAGAATTAGCATTCGTTCCTAATTATAAAATCTTAAGTATGTTTCATAGCTCATGCCAAAGTGTCAAAGAGATTTGTCTTCGCTTCCAGTACCCAATCATGACACGTACAAAAAAAAATACTACAAAACGAAAACGAAGGATCCTCCGTACATGTACATTCACTTTCAGACTAACTTTGCTCATTTCTCTTGTACTATAACAACCGACATAAGTACAGTTTCTAGAAATCTTGAAACTCCTGAAACTTAGAACGATTTTATCTTGGTTTTTTCCAGTGTCCCTTTTTCGATCTTTTACGCTCAGATTCGAAATTCTGTAAACAAAATTACAAATCAATGTAACAATGGACAAAAAGATCCTCTTGTCATTAGCTTACAATTATCGGACAATGGTGGGCGCCAAGATCCTTCAGGATCTCTCGTATTTGAAGTTATCGACACCAACTTTTCTACCTATGTAACATTATATGCCATGCTAGTAATAAATGCTACTGAAACCTACTCAAAAGACAGAAGCTGTCTGAAATCGTTTGCAGCATTTTATTGGAATCCATGTTAAACGTATCTGACCAGGGTGATTTGCGGTGTATCGCAGAGTAAGTAAGGGAGCGGAAAAGGGCTGAATGCACCAGATTTTTGACTCAAGATCTACTAGAAAATGTCACCCCAAACAAAATCATGATGGTTGCTCGGATGACGTCACAACGACGTTATAATATAGAAAAAAAATCGTGCGATTTTTCTGTTCGATCTGCCCACTTCATTACTTATTCAATTTCTCTACATACTGAATAAATCTGAAAATAATAATCTGATGTGAGATGAAATAGTTTTTGAAATTTCTTTACACAGATAAAGGCAAAAATTAATAATTTTACAACGATGTTCTGCTCATGCTTACGCTACAATATCCATTGTTTGAGAACGAATCGTATCTTTTTTAAACTCCAGATACCAGGGATCACTTTTGGTTCTTGTTTCATTTCTTGTCAGTACGGCGCTATCGCTTTCCACCACCCTTGTAATGTTGCGTTTAATTAGCCTGTAATTGGAATAAAATCTGACAAAAAATATTATACACAAGTGTTCATTCAATATTTAGTAACTGTCCATTAAATATTCCGTGTCCATAATCTAATGAGCTAATTTGTATAACAGCATTACCACCAAATGAGAAATAATCAGTCATACTATACATACACATAGGCTAGTTTCGTGCCCGTGCGACGGAAACGGTGGCCCCTCAGATATGAGTGTTCGCTTGCTATGCTTTGACCTAGCTCGGACACTGACATCTGAAAAGGGTCACTTGGATGTCAGGGCCCGCCCTAGTTAAAGCATATGAGACCGGATACTGGTCTCTGGGGACCCCCGTTTCTATCACACCGGATAGAAGCGGTCATGATGTTCCAAATATCAAATCCGTATCGCTGATCAGTATTCTTACATCCATATGAGTTTCGTGATAAAGGTCATTATCTAGATAATGTTTTATCTCAGTCAGGCTTTGATTGTGACTGTTAAACGCCATGACGGTCATAAAGTACATCGGGTTCATACGGTCCCTAGCCCGGAGCTAAACGGAATTAGACAGAAGTTACAAAACGTAATGCCAATGATTCTGCGCGCCACACCTGTGTTTTGCTATCAGCAAGCGATATGTATCGCCGAATTTGAGATAATTTAAGTGGAGGTGCTTTGTGGTATGGCCCTGGTTTACAATTTCCTGTGTTAATATCTTGTGGCGTTGCTCCCCCTTTCACACTGAATCTAACAAACGCTCCTTGTTAAAAAGTAGCGATCCAATAAATGAAGTTCACCTGTGGCGTATGGTAATATCAATACATAGTATGTTAGAAAGCGTTGGCATCCACTGACTAACTTTGTATAATACATGAAGAGAGTGATATCAACAAGAATTTTTTTGGAGATCATCATGTGGACATATATTTATTCATCAGCAGCCGAGGTCGTTTATAAACGTCAGGAGGCTATAGTTGTGATTGTGAATCATCGAACTTTATCTATACACCATGCAAAGATATTGTGACTGGTGCTCTTGATATGGTGAGTGATAAGGACCTGAAATTACTCCTGATGAAAGGACCTAAATATAGAGAGCCAAGAAGAAAAAATCTGAAGGCCGACCAGAAGATAGTCCGGTCTGCATTGGAGCAGTACGTTATTGATTGGTCTTAGCGAGAAAAAGTTGAACCTACAGTATTCGCTGATTGGCTGGACCTCACCAAGAGCAAGGTCGTTGAAACAATCCGCCATATTGACAGAAGTACTCTTCCCGAAGCAAAACAAGTACTGAGAAACCTCAATTCGCAAGAAGTTCTAGCAAATCTCCAGAGTAAAATCGTCATAGTCCCAGCAGACAAAGCTCCGAATAATATAATATTCATATGTAAATATTACTATTACCAGGTGCTGGTTAAAGAATTGAGTGTAGACATATCTTCATCAAATACGTCTACTTACTCCCAAACTGCATTTACTCTGGAAGATTTATTTAACAATCACAGAAAGTTTCTCAGGGAAAGAGGTATTTGTCTTCCAACCAATCATAACGACATACCAAAACTATACCGGACTCCCAAAATGCATAAATCACCATACAAAGCTAGGTTCATAGCTGGTTCTAGAAGCTGCACCAACAAGCTTCTTTCAACCCTATTGACGAGGGCCCTTCAGGAGGTAAAAGCATTCTGGGAAAGATATTGCGCCACTATTTCTAAGAACTCCGGCGTTGAACGTATGTGGATATTGAAAAACTCAAAATGTCTTACGGAAGAACTTGATGCTAAAGGTCACATACCGTACAGACATGTATCCACATGGGATTTCTCGACTCTCTATACTACAATCCCTCATCAGGACCTTATTGACCGTCTAAGTTCATTAATAGTATCTGTGTTCAAGAAAACTGATCGTAGATATATTAATGTCGGAAGCCATAAAGCATTATTTAGCTCTACTACATACAAGAGATATCATTCATGGGATGTTTCTTTGTTTATAGAGTTGCTTGAATTTCTCATTAAAAATATCTATGTGAAATTTGGCAACACAATATATCAGCAGCATATAGGTATTCCAATGGGTACTAATTGTGCACCCCTGTTGGCCTGACCTGTATCTGTTCTCTTGTGAATATGACTATATGCAGGCGCTTTCAAAAACCGATCCATTCAAAGCCCGTTCCTTCTCATTCACCAAACGCTATATAGACGATCTTCTCGCTGTGGATAATCGCTATATAAATGACGCAGTGAAGGATACATATCCACCTTCACTGGATTTGAAGGAGACTACAGATAGCCCTACAGGCACATCATATTTAGATCTATATCTCTATAAAAATGAAGCGGGCATTCTCTCTTGTCGACTTTATGACAAAAGAGATGATTACAATTTCGATATCGTAAATTATCCCTTTCTGGGCAGTAGTATTCCAGTGGGACCTGCATATGTCGTATACATATCTCGCCTCCACTAAAAGTTTCTCAAATTTGGCGATACATATCGCATGCTGATAAAAAAATACGAACGTAGCGTGCGAGATCTATGGCGCTACGTTTCGTAACTTGTGTCTAATTCCGCTTCACCCGGGGCTAGGGGCCGTATGAACCCATGTACTTCAAGATCCTCATGGTACTCATATGAACAGTCACAATCAAAGCGTGACTGAGATACATCATTCTTTAGATGACGACTTTACAACGAATATTATGGACTAAGAATACTGATCAGCGATACGGATTTGATATTTTTGGAACATCATGATGTCTTGCCGGCATCATTGAAACTGTTGACCGCTTCTCTCTTGCAGGAAACAAGCCTATGTTTATGTATACTATGATTGTCTTTTTGAATTTGGTGCTAATACTGTTATATGGAATATGGAATAGGTCTTTGGATTATGGACGCGGATATTCTCTAATGGACGACGGTTGAATTATGGATGACGGATTAGACGCCTGTAACAAGAGGTTCCATGGGACATATAAGTTTTACAAAACAATAGTCAAGTTATTTTTTGTTGTAAACCATCATACCTGGCAATGACATGAATAAATATTGTGTTGAAATATTGACCTACAAGAGGCTTCTTGGTAATATTTTTCTGGTCACTTTTCTCCTGTATGTCAGAAATTTAATTTCTTGGGATGTAAACAATCGGCAGCTTCAGTGACACCGACAAACAACACGCTTTTATGACAAGTTTTCATTTTTCGCCAATAGTTGAAATGTATCTCAGACATGATTTTATCTTAACATAATGGTGGTTGAACAGTCCTAACTACGAGCTGAGAGAAATCACTTCATGTAATTACAAATCGTGCTACAGAAGTAGTTGATAATTTATCGCCAAAATTGAGAAACTATAGGACTGGCCTCTTGAACCAGTATTTTCAATGAGACCGCTAATTTTGAACGTGCGATCTATGCAGAAGAGCGTTTAACCTTTTTTCGAGAGAGTGATGGCTGACAGTACAGGGATCAATGTTACTCGAAAATGCAGTGGTCCTTTGTGAATTTTACATGATCCTTAAGGATGTCCGCTGGTGATTTTTATCTTTGGTGGTTATTATGGATTAAGAATACTGATCTGCGATACGGATTTGATATTTTTGGAAAATCATGATGTCTTGCCGCCATCATTGAAAACTGTTGACCGCTTCTCTCTTGCAGGAAACAAGCCTATGTTTATGTAAATTATGATTGTCTTTTCGAATTTGGTGCTAATACTGTTATATGGAATACGGAGTAGGTCTTTGGATTATGGACGCGGATATTCTCTAATGGACGACGGCTGAATTATGAATGACGGACCAGACGCTTGTAATTTTGCCTGTTTTTCCTATTGGGTTATCTCCCGTTCCTAGGTTAGGAGATAGGGATTTACTTCACAAGCCTTCTAGCCGAGAAGTATGCACAGCAACATCCATCCAATTTGATAAATTTTGATAGACGTTGTTATTATCTGCAAACAGTTAGAATATAAGAAAAATTATAAATTATAATTATATAAATTTTCCATGAATATGCTTCAATACTAGGGCTATTCCCTATGCTCCTGGGTTATCAAATGGAGCATGGATCAGTCCACTTAATGTTGCCTACAGCTAAAAAATATACATCAACCTATATTTGTTTCTTTGTTTTTCCTCATATTACACAATTATGAATGCAACAACACACATTATTCAAAAAGTTAACTGCAAATCGCTGGCTGACCTAGAACCAAAATCCAAGATAGTCCAAGGTAGATTAATTTAGTCAAGGTAGTCAAGGTAGGTCCAGGTAGAATCATGGGACAGACTGGAGATGTCAACAATTTTCGATGACGCTGGTACTTTATGCATTGTCTTGTCATAAAGCTGGTGTATTAGTTTTTTCGCCTAGTAGCATACGCAGTCGCTCCAAATAATGACAATCGTTATAAGAACATGAGTAGCATGACTAACGTCACAGGGCCTACGAAGTAGGGCGAGGAAGATGACTTGGGGTCCAAGCGTAATGTTATAGGTCACTTAAGTAGGTCAAATTTCATCAACAGTGGGTCAGCTTAGAACTTGCTGGTAACAGTCCCCTAATGCAAGTTCATGCCAAAAATCAAGTTTCTAATGTCAAAGGTTCTCCTTATTTTGCCGTAGAAAGGATTCGGATGGACTGATCCACTCGCTCACTCATTACCGGACAATTTGCAAATGAGAGTCTACTTCGTAGGAATTTCTATGACAAGTCTATCGAACACCTTAATTTAAATATCATTAAATTTTATAATAACAATACTACTAATAACATGGGCAGTGTGACTAACGTCACAGGACCTATGAAGTAGGGTGAGGAAGATGACTTGGGGTCCAAGCGTAATGTTATAGGTCACTTAAATATGTCAAATTTTATCAAAAGTAGGTCAGATCAGAACTTGCTGGTAACATTCCCCTGATGCATGTTCATGCAAAAAAATCAAGGTTCTGATGTCAACGGTTCTCCTTATTTTGCCGACGAAAGGATTCGGATGGACTGACTCACTCACTCACTCATTACAGGAAAATTTGCAAATGAGAGTCTACTTCGTAGGAATAAAAACTTGCTAATCTAACACTGGGGTGGGTCTGTAAACTACACACAAGGTTAGAAATTGTACGACAAGCAAGTGTAACCCAGTAAATATCAGATGAAATATAAATATTAAAACAAAAATTCAAAATTCATAAATATTTTGGCAGAGTAACGACTACCGCGCATTCTTCGTGACATATCTTCCTAAATTGTCCAATGAAATTCCTTATATAGACTTTCGATTAACGAAGCGGAGATATTTTTAGATGACGGCTGCCTGATGAATATCAGTTATGAGGCCAATATGCACTCATGAATGTTTTGACAATAAGACAACTGTATTCCTTCTACAACCATAGAAGAAATGCAGTCTTTATTGACATTCTCCTTGGAAATTTACTGACAACTGTAAGTCTAGCTGGAGATCACCTTCCAACATGATCATATAATGCAAATCCTTCATGGTTCATGGGAAGCAATTGCATGTGATAATGTTGAGGATATTTGACCTTTCGAGTCAGGTATCAGCTGGAAGCATTCTGCTAAAATGGGTTATTATATATGGGTTTTGAGTAATAAAAGAATCTCCACAAACAAGACAAACATGACCAAACAGTTTTCAATGAAGCTGGGGAAGTAGTTAATGTATATTCTTCACGACAAATCTGTACAAGGCTATTTTAATATAGTAGCACATGTAGATCATCAAAGCCCTCGATGACCGAGTGGTCTAAGGCGCTTCGCTGTTGATCGCTAGCCTCACACCGCTGAACCTGCACGGGTTCGAGCCCAGCTGGTCCATGTGTGGAAGTTTGTCAGTTAATTGTCGACGGGCGGTGATTCTCTTCGGCTTCTCCGGCTTCCTTCACCAGCCAAACCAACTGTCACCATACATGCCATATGAGTGAGAAAACCTTGAGTGTGACATTAAGCCAAATCCCCCCTCCCCCCCTCAAAACTCTAAGATTGTGAGACAGTCGCCATGAATTTTAATATTTTTGAATCAGTAATCGTAAGACCTTTTTCTTCTAAAAACTATCCAGGCATACAACTGTATATTGATGAAATGAAAACTCATCGTCCATAAGTCTGTTCTAATAAGGCAATGATTCATCATTTCTGTATAACCGAATAGTAGTCTTATATCTGAAAAATATCTTGCTGTGAGGATTTGGAATTTATGATGGTGCACAAAACTTAGAATATATAGGAATAAACTTAGTCATCCGGAAACATGATGATGTCTCTTCATAACTCCTCTCTTGAGGAAAACTTTTTGTGGGTTTTGGGTTTTTTTTCCAAAATATGTTGGTATGTTGGTATTGGTACTGATGGACAACTGCTGGTTTCTGACTGCTTGATCTGACGCTGGTATTTAACAGTGTTACAGGAAGTTGATCTCTTGCTTCATTGACGTGGCTACCGTCTTAATGTTGGATGCGATACCTATATTTATCTCATGCACTTACACAAACTACATCTGTGCCAGATTAAAAGGGGGTAGCAGTGGGATACCATTCCCTCTCGTTCCACTCTCATTCAATACATACAAACGATCTTGTTTCCTTCCATTATTTCCATGATGATTCCTAGCCCATGAATATATTAAATATTTTATTTACAGGAACATCTCACGGAATATTATAGCTAAAAATTAGCGTGTCAGTATTAACCAAACAGGAGGTAACTTGCTAATCATTGGATAAATATTCCTTATAACCTATTAAACGCAACATATAAAGGTGGTGGAAAAAGATGCCGGGGTACTGACAAGAAGTCATACGTCCCTATTGCTAATTCTAGTATAGAAAAGTGAAGATTTCGTTTTCTTCTTTCCCAGGCTCCGTGTGGAATCTACAAGTTCAACTTGATGTCAACCCACCCTATACTGCTCTTAGTGAGGAAACAGACATAAGTATCATTTTGGACCCTCGCGAGGACACGTTGTGTATACTTTATTTTGGGGATGGAGAATGCCTCGACATTTTAACGTACGATAACTTTATAGTTCAAATGGGGGCAACGAGGTTTGTACTTTCTCGTGGCTATTTCTATCAATCACTGGGCTATTGGAAAACCTTGGTGGAATGTGAACATAATGGGGAGGTGGTCAGTTTGACCGGTGACACAACTGTTGTTGAGGCTCTAGAAGGTGTGGCTCCTGATCCAATCCATATTAACCCTATCATGGTTGAGATCAAGGAGGGCGTTTACCAGAGAAATTTCGTAAATTTCACATTCACATCAGGAACATATGTAACAGCTTATTATATGATAGATGGGGAGTTCGCCGGAAACAACACCGTGTATATAGACGAGACGACGAAAATAGGTTCGATTACGTTGCGACAGAATGACTTCTCAAGTTTTGGTTTGCACAATGTAACCCTCGTAATAACGAATCCTGCGGCTTGGGATCCGACAACGTTCACAATTCAGGCCATCAACGAAGAACATATACAAGGACTAGAGGTAGATATGCTGCCATATGTAGAGCTAGATGCTACTACTGAAATATCTGCGGTTGTCCGAACAGGTAGTAATGTTATATATTCGTGGTCACGGAACGGGATTCCATTTAACGTCCAACAAAATAGAACATTTACTTTTGTATTTAGCACCATAGAATCCATGATCCTATCAGTGAATGCCTCAAACGCGTTGGGCTGGCAAACGGCGCATAAGGAAATAAACGTTGTAAAAACCGTAAGTGGATTCAACGTTTCAAGAAGCCCAATGTCTGACAGTTATATTATAATCCATGCGCCACCCCCAGAATATTTCCCTATGGGTAACCTATCAGTTGAGCTGTCAGTGGGTCTTCAACTGTCTCCACCAATTTTTATGCCTATAAGTCCTAATGAAAACTTCTCAGTTGAAAACAATCTTCACAAAGGGACTCTGGGTGTTCGGATATTTTCTGTGCTGGCACAACAAATGCTAGTTTTGCGACAGATCTGGGAACCAGTCACAGTCCAACTCATCCTGCAATCCCGATTTGTCAGGGCGGACTCCGAAGTAGAAATTCTCCTGGCTAACAGCTCTGGTCCTGGGTTCGATTATGTCCTCGATTTTGGAGATGGGAGTCAAAATACGTCGCAATATGGCCTTTTGGAGATGTTCATATCAGAGGACATTCGTATAAGACATATATATACATCTCCTGGAACATATCACTTGAAGCTAAACGCAAGTAATCAAATTTACGAAGCTCAACGAATAGTCACCGTTTTTGTTCAGTATCCGGTGACGGATTTTATCTTTACCTCGGCTGTTCTAGCTGTATTTCCACCGGGCTTAGCTATTTTCACAACGTCTTTAATTAGCCAGAGAAACCATGCTACCAACGCCACCTGTCACCTCGACTTCGGTGATGGCTCGATGGTGAAAATTACTCAGTGGCCAGATGCATTCATCTTCCCTGCAGAACACCAGTATAGCACGCCAGGAGTATTCCACGCGACGCACTCATGTGTTAACGTCATAAGTGAGGAGAAACGGAATTGGACAATAGAAGTTAGAAGGTATTCCTATGATGATTTCGAGATATTATATACCCCATTTTTATCTTTGAATGCTTCACAAACTAATACAACAGTTGAATTCATCATCAGCCTGTTTAACCTTGTAATTCCTCCAGACGGGGTTACCTTCAGTTGGTTGTTCGGGGATGGGAGTCCCCCAGACACACATGCATTAACAGGTTGGGTAAAGAAACATCAGTTCGATACCAGAGGACGATTTAATATAACAATTAATATAACGACAGCGACAGGAAGTGGAATATTAGACAATTTACCAATGCGAGTAGGAATTCTCGATTTTTATTCCAATGTATCCATTGGTGCTGTGGGAACAGAGGTCTTCGGGTTTTCAGTATCCGGGGCAATAGGCGACCCAGTACAATATCTCATTGACTTCGGTGACGGTTATCAATATAAAAATTCTATAAATCATGTAGATGAAACCTTTGTATTTAAGTTGGATAAAGTATACGCCACTGAGGGCACATTCTGGCCAACTGTAACGGCATGGAGTAACAGCTTCGTAGAGGAGGTGTTGCTTCAGGAAGAAATCACCGTGCAATGGTCAGTTGATTCTATACAGATGGAAATGGAACAACATGTTATTCAGCAAACAGGGGATGGCATACTGAGACTTTTCTTGTCGAACGGCAGCCCAACACCAACCAATGCATCGTATTCTCTTGACTTTGATGACAGCAGTGATATTATTATAATCCCGCTAAATCTCACAGACTCATCACCAATGACCATTACCCACAAATTTACGTCTTTAGGTGAGCTAGACGTACGGGCAAATTGTTCAAATCGACTTTCTAGAATAGCACTGAAGCAGAGCATTAATATCATCAACGAATGCTATGGATCCGCAAGACCGTTCGCAAATATGGAAAGTCCTATTAAAAAATTCGTTTCTCAGCAGCTGACTCTAACCGCCAAGCCAGATATCCTTTGTACAAATATGTCGTCAGAGTTTTTGTGGAATGTTGACGAAGTGGGGAACGCAACAGAAACTAAAATGTACATTGTTCAGCCAAACACAACGGTGCTCGTTTTGAAACCCAGAACTATGGAACCAGGCGAATACAAAATAACATTTTACACAAACTTTAAGGAAATCCCAACTAGTTATAGTGCCGACAGCATCACGGTTATATATCAAGCTTCATCGCTTTTCGCATACATCAAAGGTGGGACACTGAAAACCATATCGTTCTATCGTCCTGTTGTCCTGGATGCGATTACTCGGTCACACGATCCGGACGTGGACCAAACCACAAGAGACAGCGAATTAGCGTTCTCATGGTCTTACGTCATGAAAGAAACCCTTACAGATGCTACTGATGCTCTAGACAGAGGAGACTTGACACCTTGTGACAACTGCTTGGGTGTGGATCTGGAGGACCAGGGTGTGATTGTGCTGACCCCAGGGTGTCTTCAGGTTAACAGGTTTCACTTGTTCACCGTCAGTGTCTCCAAACCGCCCAAAATGGCTACATATTCACAGATAATCCACATTATTCACGGTGCACCCCCGCAGATAGATCTCAGGTATGTACACAAAGAACGCCGATCAAGATTACCCAAGATTTCGTAAATACTGACAGTAGCTAATTAGCGAACTCCAAGAAGCGGTATTTTAATCTAAAATGGCATGCAAATTCATGTCTTTTGATATAGTTCAAACGCTTCTTGGATGACGCAAAAGTATACTACGTAATATCTTTATAGGATAATAGATCTATGCGATGTCTTTCACATCTGCCTCTGAACACAGTTAAATGAACCATTAGATTTGTCTTCACGATAGCGCATGCAACTACCATTTCTACATCACCGTGCTCCCAAAGCTAACTCAAATATGAAGTATTTCGATCTTCCTCATAATGAAAGCGTGGAGCTCAACAAATTCAGAGGAATTACTTGGGTCAGTATCCCAAGGTTATTAAGAATGCAGTTTAGTTTGAGCTGACTGTTAATATGAGATGTTTACTCATTCAAGTGCTTGTGTTTGGTATTTTGTACTTATATCTTGTGACATAGAAGAAAATAATAATTGATGCAGCTGAATTGCTTGAGTTCCTGAATCTATTTATATTCTTCATTCGTTTCAGATGCAAAGTAAATTGCTACAAAAAGGTCAATGCCGAGTTTTCCTTCAACCTTGAAAGTGAATGTCTGGATTGCTCAAGTGTTGAAATGAACATGGCTGAGTACCTGTGGAAACTGTTTTACACCAATCCGGATGATTTGAAGGAATATGAAATGGAAGATTTTTACGAAATAACTAGTACTGGTAATGCTTTTTGTTGAAAAAAAAATCAAGACATCTTTCCCGCCCTATTCTATTTTACATTCAGATCATAAATGGCGAAAGGGCATTTGACATATTTTCCAGATGTCATATTGCCAAAAATATATCGCCATAGTTCATTGAAGGAAATGCAATTCTGGCTATTACAATACTAATCTTTTTGCACGGAAGCGATTTTGAAAGGTATATCGAGTGGAGTTTATTTTTCCAACCTCCAAAGAGATTAAAAACAATTCTAACCTTTTTATACAGGTATCAACATCTCAACCATGTCGATTGTCCCAAAAAGTCTACATCCTGGAATGACATACCGATTAGAGCTTGAAGTCAGTGGAATGCTAAACCGATCGGTGGGATTAGTAAGCCTTGAGTTCGTGGTTAACTACCCGCCTTACAACGGTTCTTGTTTCATGGTTCCAGAAGAAGGCACGTACTATTGTGTAGGCTTAACAGTTTGATATCGTGTTCGAACAATTGAAAAAGAAAAATAATTAAGTTTACATACATGTATATTTTCAGTTTCTCAGGTTATGTGCACTGAATCTGAACATTTGATTTTCTTTCCAGTTCCCATTTACTCAGTGACATACACTACCGGCATGATCTAACAGATAATATGAAATAGTCTTTGTATAAGCTCGTAGAAGATCAGTGGGGAAATCACTGTCTCCGGAAAGCAATATCAGCAGACAAAAAATAAAAATTCATTTCCGTAATCTAACCTCTATTCTTTATTTTCAGGACTATCCGTATTCGACCGTTTCCAGTTGGTCTGTGAGAACTGGGTGGACGAAGGAAGCAATCTAAAGGGTCGATACTTCATGTAAGGGAGCACGAGAGAAGAAGCATAGTTCAACAGGGTACAGATATGATTTCTGAATCCTTTATGCACGAGCTTGACATCGTAGAACAGTTGTGTTGCATTTCTGTGCCACTATCTTACAATGACAACTGTGACAACATTATACACAACATTGTTAAAGGAATACTTCATTGGGAATTCATTTGATTGTTCTACATCCCTTATAGACTAAGCACATGACAGCGGCTTTGCATTGTTCTACACTACCTTGTCACTGACAGCGGCTTTGCGGTCTTATACACTACCTTGTCGGTGACAGATGCTTTGAGGTATTCCAGACTAGTTTGTCTTTTTTTTCTTTTTTTTTTACATAAATTTTATTATCCACATAATATAACTATACATATAATACAAAGATTTCGATACGTGACAATAGCTGTGAAATAACAATGAGGGTTACTTTGATTAAGTACACCACAGACAGTACGATTATATTAATATTATTTGTAGATAGTACCTACAAATTTGCATTTTAGATATACGTTATATACATTACAATACAATGCGTTTTACTAATATCCAATACCTTCCGTGCACATACGCGTACAAATTATATATAAAAAAAAATTGCAAAGGAAAACCTCACTGTATACATAGATATATAAACACATATACTTGACTTATTTCAAGGCAGTTTGTATTTTGTTCAATCATATATAACATTTACGCACATTCGAAATTATTAACAAAACAAACATATCAAATTTTATACAAAAATTGCATAATTCTATGTGCCTGTACATTGTACCACTATTATCTGGATATATTTTGTTATCATTATTCTGAGGTATATTTAATAAATTGTTACAATATATCATAATGTAACATAGCATTCTTTCTCACCGATTTCTATATACATATAATAATGTTACGCATAAAAGCTATGGCAGTGAGACGCCTGTGGCACAAAGTTTATTTGACCTATTTGATATAATAATATGAGGATGACTCCCCCCCCTCCCCCCAAGGCTCGCACACACACACACATACGTGTAAAGGCTCCCAACTGCGGACTTCTGACTGTACACCTACAACTGGGGATTATGTTATAATCATCTTCCAATGGATATAAGGATGAGTGTCAGCTATTCGAAAAATCTCCAATCATGACATGTGAATTTTTACAATAAAATTGAATATCGGACACACTTCACAAACATACTCACAACTGAGAACTTCACACACTAGTCGTATACACAAAACACGTTGAAAATTTCAACTGGGGACTTTGCAATTTCGAGGGTTTTTGGGGTCAGATAACCCTCTGAAGCCAGATTAAATAAAGATACAACTGAGGACTTGGGTTCAGGTCCCCAGTTGTCAATAAGGTCCTCACTTGTATTCACACTCAAGTCCCCACTTGGGAGGAAAGACACACCCACACACACACGCACGCACACACACACACACCAAATAAGGAAAAAAAGTTGCAACAACATACCAGTCACATATCTTGAATGACACCAGGAAATTAATGGACTGTATTCCCATCGAATTGATATATGTCTAAATTTCATAGCTCAAAAACAGTATTTAAAGCTTCCTTATTTATTGATATGAAGCCAGAGGACCCCACTTCCGTTTGAAGAGTACCTCATTGTTATTTTTCGAGGCTATGTATTTCTCCACGTCTCTCCTCTTTAGTATCATCTGTTTTACTCCATCGAAACTCGGTTTCACATTTCGACATCGGCAGGCGTATATATATTTTTTGGAAATTAACATTATGTAGTTAATCAGCCATGAGTTAGTATTGCCCATAATAACTTGGGATACCGAAGGTTTCTCCATGGAAATTTCAAGGTTCGCTGCCCAATTATGGAGATTGCTCCATATATCTTTGGAATAGGTACAGTGGTAAAATAAATGAATGAGGGTTTCTTTTTCCTGACCACAGAGCGTACAGGAATCGGAATCGGTCCTACCCCACAGTTTCAGGAGATAATTTGTGACTAGGATCCTGTGTACTATTTGATACTGGAAGTACTGCAGCTCGGTTTCATTTGTAGTAATACATATATTGCTATAAATCGTCGACCATATTAACCCATTTATGTTTAATTCATCTTCCCATTTTTGCTGATTCTTATTAGGTTTTACCTCATATTTTTCCAGTAATAATTTATATACAAATTTTACACACTTTTGCCTGATTAATCTTGTATATATATCCAGATATATATGGTTTTTGACGAAATTTCCGCTTTTTATATAATTCCTTTTCTCAGTTGGTATGTTATGGATTATGGCACAGTGAAGAATAAAATCAGCCCCTTTGATTCCGTAGTTGTTTTGAAGTTCCTTGAACGAAATGAATGCTATGCCATCCTCGTTTAAAAGATCACTTATGCGAGAAATTCCGCATTCTGACCACTTATGTAAATCTCTCCATTCTGATTTTGGAGCCAGATCAAACAAGAGACTGTTAAAGGCAATACAGTTATTATTATTTCCCTCATTGCAAAATGCCCACGCCTTGAGAGTGTCGTACCAAAAAGGATTGTTAATATCCTTCAGAATACTGTTAATACTTGCTGCATCCAGGTTCCATACATTGCGTCCTACCGGTTGGAAGATTTTATTTACTAATATACTAAGAACACTTTGACTGTCGGATAGTAGTATACAAAGCGTAAATACATGTCTATTGACCTCAGAAATTTGCATATAACCTCTGTGACGTCACGCGACAGCCAATCAGAAGCGAGTATTGTGTCACATGGGGTCATGTGTGGTGGTGGTGGGTGGGTGGTGGGTTTAAGATGGCGGCTGTGGTGGTGGTGGGTGGGTGGTGGGTTTAAGATGGCGGCTGTGGTGGTGGTGGGTGGGTGGTGGGTTTAAGATGGCGGCTGTGGTGGTGGTGGGTGGGTGGTGGGTTTAAGATGGCGGCTGTGGTGGTGGGTGGGTGGTGGGTTTAAGATGGCGGCTGGTGGTGGTGGTGGGTGGGTGGTGGGTTTAAGATGGCGGCTGATATTTGTTCCCCCGGGTAAAATTTAAGGGGTCTCAAGGTCATCTGGCGATCACGTGATCAAGGCATGTACTGACATGTTCCTGATTGCATCAGCATTGGCTGGGTGCCAAGTGTTGACCACTATAGGTCTGGCAACCTTTGACCTTTGTATTCCTCCGCGGTGATGCGGTCTGGCGGTGATGCGGTCGCGGAAGAAAGCTTCCGCGGAGGAAAAGTAGTCCCTAGACTACAAATACGCTGCATGGTCCGATTGGGGCGAGTGAGGCTCTTTTCAGTCATGTCATGGGTGTTTTCACAGAATAAATGCCATGCGGAGGATGGGTACTAGTATTTCGCTGACGTCCTAGTAATAAACATAATCTATAGGTGTTGTACCATGTTAATAGGATCAGTCTAGCATCTGTACCACCCTAGGGTCGAGTGTTTATTGTCCCGTGTATCTCCGCAAGAAAACAACAAACAAAATGGCGGCTCCAGGATGGTGTGGGGATGCCCTTTCCATATCACGGCGTCGACCGTAGCGCCATCTGCACACATTGACGCAAGGGAGACAACTCGTGTAGCCTAAGGGTATGAAAATAGCCGTGTTGGAGCTAGGGGAGTTACTACTGGTCCAATGGATGGGGCTTGCCCGGAGCGAATTGGTGAAATTTTTGAAAAAGTACTGTGACAGAAATTGATGTGACGGAAATAATACTTCTATGAATAGGGCGAAAACTTATCTAAGATAATTTTTCTGTCATAATTAATTCTTGGTCGAGTATCAACTATTCAGATATTACGGAAAGTACTGTTGTTATAAGGTATTGTTTGTTATATATCAGACACGATCAGCTGATATATGTAAACAAACGATCTATATTTAGACCCTCACGTGATCTGCTACGTTGCAGCACGCGCTCTTTGATCTTGGCGTTCCGCCGCCGTACAAGAAGCTCAAATTGAGACGGAGAATTTCGTTACCATTACCAGTAAATTGTAAGTTTATTGCGGAAAGAATTTATATTGCATAAATTCCTGCGGGAAATAGGAAGTACACATATAAGAGAATATTGTCTTGACGTAAAAAGTTTGGACATTTCATATTTACGGAGATATGGATTTTTATAACTGAGCCGGTTTTTCGTGTAAACCATCGCAGCGAAAAGGGAAACGGCTGTCATCTTCGTTTTGCTATGTCACAAAAAGTGCTCGAATTACTTATTTCTAAATTATTTCATCACGAATCCAACTAAGGTTAGCAAGTATACATATTTTACGATATAGTCAATAACTGTGAGCACATAAGACGTTCTGGTTGATGAGATCTGAATTTTTGAAGTTTGGCAATTTTCTGACTTCGAGCTTCGAATACCCGCCGCCATATTTGTTGGAAGCCGGTCGGGTGTTCGTTTGTCATGATGGAAAATCATTAATTAATCATATTTTGAGATATATTTCTCAACACAACCTTGTATTCATTGAAAATATAATTGTTCAGGCTTAGGCCTACATTGCTAACTGGTTTGCTGCCTTTGAGGTAATATTTGTTTCGGCAGTTGTTTCCGCCCATGCGATGAGAAAATATGCCTGAAAAAAATGTCTAGTTTTGTGTCCGCTCCACAGACATTTTACACCAAATAGTTCAACCCATGGCATGATGGACACCAATATACATATATTGCGACCAGTCTATGATACAGTGCCACCCCAGTGTCGAGCATTTATTGTCCAGTTTGCACCAGCAAAGAAAAATCACGAACGTTCATCGAACGTCATCGGTGGGGACCTTCATGTGGTCTTCCGCGGTATATGAATCACTTACATTTGAATGCATGAATTAGTTTGATATAATTTTGTTGGGTGTGGATGATTTAAAAGAGTGGAAATATTCCGTGCAGGTCTGTTTTATGTAACAAACGCTAAGAAAAATGGCTACCCAAGGTCAATTTCCCCGGCTTCCCCGGATAATAGCGCCAGCCAAACCACAGCCCCATCTATACGCTTTGATGCAAGGGAGACAACTCAGACTAGGCCAATTTCTCTTGTAGGCAAAGGTAATCTCCCTGATTCGCACATTTCTATCTTTTTTGCGTGTTTTGGGTGGTGGAGTTTTTTTTTATGGATTTTACTATGAGCTATGAGGTTGTAGAATACGATGGGAAAAGCTATGAAATGTTTTTTTAAGTACCGGCTAGGCTTGTAAATAGATGCATATACACCCATAGACACTCATATACTGGGATATTAGCCCGATGTATGTATAAATCCATACGGGGTGGACATGTTGGAGTCTAGGTGGAGCACTAGTGGCCCGATTGGGTAGAGTGAGGTCTTATTTTAAAGCTCTCGAGGAAATAAATAAATAAATAAATAAATAAATAATAATCAAAAAAAATCAAAAAAATCGGCGAGTAGTGGACAAAGGGGAAATTGGGAAGTACTGACCATGCCCCAGAATACTTCATATGCATATCACGGCCTTAAGGCCTATGTAAGATGTAATCTACTTCACATTTTACTAGTATAAAAAGCGCAAGTCCTATTGACCTTGCCCCTCCAAAGAAATAAAATCGGCCCTATTTTACAGGAGTATATACGCAGGTCACGTGGGTTGTTACGTCACTTCCGGGTTTTCACTAAAAACTACCTCCAAACATAGAAGAGTTCCAATTTTCCCCCTTAGACGTCCGTATGTTCATCCTCCAAACCCAGAAGAGTTCCAATGTTCAACCTCCGGGACTTTTTCACCGGCGCGGCCCCCCAGCGCGAGCGCGCGCGCGAACGCGGGTTCTCCGGCCGCAGCGCGCGCGCGCGCGTCAATGTAGGGAGAGGTTAAATCGACAACATAGAACTTATAGTCATCAACTTCATCTATACGTGTTGGACGAGTCTCTTCACTCACCGTATACACGCACCTCAATGAAATGCCCGCTCCAAACCTAGACCAAAAACACGTACTTGGCCTGGGGGCTGATTTCATTGGCTCTCTATTTTTACTATAGTGCTCTTGCATTCTAACCTTGATGGGTTACATTTTGGCCCCATCCTACACCACTGATTTCAGTTTCACTGAATCTCCACATTGGGCATTGATGCATTATGAATAAAACACACAAGACAGGGTTTTTTTTTTTGGTGAGATCTCATTTTGTTTTTTATTCAGTAACAGCAACAACAACAACGTGAGAACAACCACGTGAAAACTCAAGCCCAGAACAAGGGGCTTGTACATTGAAAGAACTGAAGCCCAGAACAGAGGGCTTTTAAACTTAAACCCAGAACAGCGGGCGTATGTACATTGAAAGAATTCAAGCCCAGAACGGGACTTGTACATTGAAATGATGGGCGGCCCAGTCATAGACGAGTACATCTCGGTCCTCGACCTTGGGGTACTCGTCAAACATCTGTACGATGGTAGATAAGGGTCTTCCCCGGCATCGATGGTACAGGTAAAACAAGCAATATTGTCCGCACACGCTACTGGTCAGGCCTTGCAACGTTTGACTGTTCCAACACCACGTCTCTGTGCCTTGATCCATGAAGTCTGTTAAATCGGGATGGAAGGGTGGCAGGCCGTACGGGTCAAAGTATTCGCCCTGCTGTTCTGTCAAGTACACGGCCACCCAATATTCACCGGGCCGATCCATCGGGTCCGTGTTGAGAACGTAAGCAGCAGGATACATACGGTCTAATGGGAACACATCTCGGGCGAACACCCCTTGAAAGACCCTACGTGTCTCTGGGTCATTCTCCAGCACGGTGGTTATCTGCTCTGTATCCATGTTGGGTGGAGAAGTCACACAGGACGTTGCGCGCCTTGTCCACTTGAATGATGTTGTCAAACTCGGCGTAGCAGATCACATTGACGGTGCTCCGGAGGGCTCGTTGAAAGTGGATTTCCAACCGTAAATTGCCTTGCTTGGCCAGGCCCAGCTGATGGTCGTTCTCTAAGGTGGGGGTCAGATCGAAACAGAACAACGTGTATCCGTGCCCGTAGGCCTCCCGACTGATGAAATTCCCTTCGTCCTGGTTGATTTGACCGGTGGCTGTAAACAGGCTCTGATAGGCTCGAATGAAATTCGCGCGCCCAAAGTTCAGGGTTAAGGCCGTGGCTGGCACCTGTTGTCCATCCACATGCAGGGCCACAAAATTGATGCCGAAATGTTTAAAGTCAAACGGGTTCTCTGGGTAGGCTTCACTGAAACTGGTATTTTCCACACAGGCCAGGATCAATCGCTTGGGTAGTTCCCCCAGGAACAGGTTGTCTTTGTTGGCGCTCATATTTCCAGCAGACACAGAGAACACTTTGGTTTGCACACGTCGGATAGGGTACTGGGCTGGTTTTGTTTCCAAGGCTTTCATGTGTCCCAATTGAACAGCTGGATTCGGTTTCACTTTTCGGACATACAGGACCGCGTCTTCGATGACAATCTTATAGTCCGCTACATGCGCCTCTACGTTAGTGGCCATCAAGGCGAAGGTCGGAGGCGCCCGTATCAGTCGGATTTTGATGGGAACCTTGTTCAAGAGGTATCGGTCTTGCATGAACATGTCTGCGTGCAGTCGACCGATCATATCCACCGAGACGCCGTTCGCGGAAAAAGCCTTCCGTTGGCTATATCCCGTATTGTCGTTCTCTGCGCCCATGTGCTCGGCTTTGTCCTGGTAGAATAAAGCGGCTGTCAGTTGAGATTTTTTAGCCTCTCGCCCATGCGACAACAGCGTCTCTATGTAGGCTCGATAGGGGTACGTGTTAGTCGAGTCACTGATGAGTTTGTCGCTGAGAAATATATCCACCTGTTGAAACATCGAGTGCAGCCAGAGATTCGTCGGGCCCACCGTTGCTTGGTCGACGATTCTGGTGCCATCTCCACTGACGATCTTGGCTTTCACACACAAGTAGGTATGGGCTAAATCCACATAGGTCGTATCCGCATTACTGATGGTGAACTCGATGGGTCCTGTTGCGTTGATGCTGGACAGCGGGAGATGCTCCACCCATAATCCTTGTTCAGCACTGGTCTGTGTGGGCGGCACGGTCCACAAATCAAATTCACTGTTGGTGGAGGGGCAGGACTCGGCGTGGATCAAGGACATGTTTTAAGAAAAGATATTCCGGGTCTTCTTCGATGTGCGTCGTCGCTGGGTCGGTCGTCGACTGGTGCGTGGTCTCGATGGGGCAGCTCTTTTATTCCCTACGGTGCGTCGTGCTTTGGCCACCAAGACGCCTCCCGCTTCTTTGGCCCGCCGTTTCAAGGCTTCTTTGGGTGCCGTAGCCCCCAATACATCACCGGCCACTTCCAGTCCACTGCGTACCGCTTGTTTGCCGATTGCTTTCACCCCACGCGTCACCAAGGGCAGGAACGTTTTGACGATGCTCCCGAGTATGTTCCCCAGTCCATGTCCACGTTGCATGCGTGCACCACTAAACACCGGAAAGCCACCCCCGGCCTATTGGGCATAATAGTCCATATAGCTGCGTGCATCGCACTCATAAGGCACCTTCATTATGCAAAGTGGGGAGCACGTGCTTGTCGAAAATGAAGTGTCAGCACCACTTTTCCTCGTTCGAATGCCACCGGTCGTCCCGTGTCATCTCTTATATCCACCGTGATCGTGTTGATGTGGGTTTGTCGTACAGGCAGGTAGAGCATGTGGGTGAAACTGTGGGTGACTTGATCGCCATACTTATTTTTAATGGGCACCACCCGTAACAGAGGGGTGTTGATATCGCCCACGATGTGGTTGTCCACCACGTCCGAGTAGACGTAGAGTCCGTACATACCCGACTTCATATCCATCGGGATCTCGCCTTGGTGTTCGGTGGGACCAGAGAACGTCTGTAGATCGAAACCCAGCATTTGCTGTAGCATAGGACTCAGTACGACACTCGCGTTGGCGGTGACGATAAGCTCTGCCTTGTCGTTGTGTGCGTTGTAATCGAAGTTCACGTGATTCTTGAAGGGATAGGCTTTGATGGGTCTTGAAGTATTTGTGACCTCCCGTAGAGCCTTATAATGCAACAGTCTTGACAACCCACCCATGAACTCCTTGGGAGTATCGTATTGGCCTTCAGGGAGAGTGAGTCGGGTGTCTTTTCCTTCGTAGGTCACCTCGTACCACACTTCATTGGCTCGCACGTTGTACCACGAGTAAGGGTACTGAATATCCACTAGTCCACATTCCCACCGGCCAGGTAAATGCAACGGTTGTGGTAATTGAGTCACATACTTGGCCACGGTGTTGTCAGGAAACAGATCCAGCGAACTGTTACTGGGTAGGGTGAGGTAAAACATGGCGACTGAGCTGTCCTGCTGCTGCTGTTGGTTTTAATAGGTGTTCCAGACCTTGGGTGGTTGTGTCCGGCGTCGTGTTCGTCGCGTTGACTTGCTACGTGTCACGGCTCTGGAAATGTGCGGTGTCCTGATCAAGGGTGTTTGTTTAAAGGTCTGAAAAGAAGGTGCCCGTTGTGGTGGTGGTGGAGTTTTGGGGGGTGACTTCGGTTCCCATTCGGATTCCCAAGAAGGTTGTGGAATCTGTCGTGGTGCACGACTCGGCGATTGCTGGGTTTGCTGCATAAAGGCCCAGCGGTGGGGGTTCCCCATCAATTCCTGTGGTACATGCATGTCTTTCAAAGACCTCCCATCCTCGAGGATCCGTGTGCGGTCTGCGTTTACGCATCAAGTCATTCACTAAATCCGTCATGTGGGTGCCGGGGACCACCTGATTCTGTACCAGGAGTTCGCCTTTATCATTCCAAGTCATGTTAGGATTCCGTTTCATCCGTTGTAATACCAGGCCAGCTTGTTTCTTGAACGAGGCAGGTACACTCTTCAGCACTTCGTCTTCCACCCACTGTGGGGCTGTGGGGGCTACCCCTGGTAATGGCGGCTGTTGGAACGGTGCTGAGGTCGGCGGTCTGTCACGTGGTGGTGGTGGTGGTGGTGGTGGTGGTGGTAGTGCTGTTGCTGGGGTAGAGAGGGTTTTGTATTAGTCCATGAACGTCATGTACCGCTGAAGCGTCTCATTGTACCGTTGTACTTTCTCACAATCGCTTAACC
>JAVTVY010047742.1:0-24764 GCA_036873755.1 Hanleya hanleyi | reverse complement strand
AAATTATTTCTACTTTAATTTGAAATGTTACGTGTGCATTCGTGAGACAAAACGGCATTTTCCTGAACCCCTACATTAACATTTGTAAGATCTGTTTTATGGAAAAGTTCCTGTACTTGAATGGGTCCGTACAGCAGACTCAGTGTAAAAACTCATCAAACCACAGATACATTTGTGAAAGACTTTCGAGTATTGGAAAAACAACAAGCAACGTCGCTGTATTCAATTTCCATTGCTCGATGTATAGCACCATGATAACGCGATAGCGCATTATTGCCACAAGACGGATGGATGCGGAAATACTTCTTGAATGGAGGCTCACTTGTGACTGTAGGTATACAAGCGTCTAGTCCGTCATTCATAATTCAGCCGTCGTCCATTAAAGAATATCCGTGTCCATAATCTAAAGACCTATTCCATATCCATATAACAGTTTTAGCACCAAATTCAAAAAAGACAATCATAGTATACATACACATAGGCTAGTTTCCTGCAAGAGAGAAGCGGTCAACAGTTTTCAATGATGCCAACAAGACATCATGATGTTCCAAAAATATAAAATCCGTATCGCTGATCAGTATTCTTAATCTATAATAATCGTTCTAAAGTCGTTATCTAGAGAATGGTGTATCTCAGTCACGCTTTGATTGTGACTGTTCATATGAGCACCATGAGGATCTTGAAGTACATGGGTTCATCCGAGTCTTTTATTCTGTCACACAATGCTGCTAAATGAATAAATTTTATGTCATCTTGCGGAAATAATTAGGTTAGATTTCAGCTGCTGTATGAGAGCTGCATCAGTTCGCGATTATCAGATTGTCGGCATTTTCTTATGAAAGGGAATTTACTCATTCTCTAGCTATAGAACCTTTGCTGTGTAGGTGGGCGTGGCTGTTCTTCCCTACACAGCTGTAGTTCCTTCCCATCACATTTCGTACCACGAAGTTTTGGCCTCCGAAACGCCTGCGTTTCGGAAGATTTAACGGCTGCACATACAAGAACACAGTAGGTGGTGATAATAAAATGTACCTCGTTATTCTCCTTGTAGTCTTTTGTCACTTCCCTCCAAGTTAGAACTCTCGGTATTCCCTCATTCTTAAGTTATCATCAATTGTTCAAGATTCTCGGGGATTTGAATATTCAGCTGACTGCCATTCAACTGTCAGTGATGTAAATTTCCCTTGCCCGGACTTTGCCGGAGATGGCGGTCTCTTTGAAAACAAGCCGTGGCGCATGCGTGATTATTCAGGTCAGTTGGATGACGGTCCAACGAATGCGCGTGTACGTGGGTGTGGCTAACGGAGACATTCAAAATATGAGACCAAAATATGTCAGAAAACTTCGTGAAGGCGTGATTAAAAGATGATATCTCAAGAACGAGGAATTATTAAGTGTTGAGAGTTGGCAGGCGGCGAGAAGGACCAATGTAGAGGAAAATGAGGTATAGTTTATTAAAATTCGCTGCCGTTTTATTTCGTGTGCAGTTAGGATATTGGACAACGTCATTCAAAGTTCAATGTGTGGGATGTATTGTGTATAGGAGGAACCTTGGCTGTGAGTCGATTACAGAGCCATTCGAGACTACAGCCATTCCTGGGCTACTCATTCTCAGTCTCTGGTGAGTCCACTGTGTCACCGAACCTGGAACCATATTGGGCCGCTTCGTACTATGGAACAACATTTAGCTAATTTTGAGATGATCATAGTCGTGACAAATCCTCGTGAGAGATAACGTGTCACAAAGTTAAATGTCGGACGATTAGATATGAAGTACCACCGACTTACAAGTCATGTGAACAGTCCATTTTCCGAGAGGTCATCTCGAATGAGTTCAACTGTCGACCGATGTGTTTTTGTGTGGTATTTTCATTATCTTGCTTCATAGTGGACAAATTGGCGAGATAGGTGAGAGATGGGAAAAGTTGACGTCTAGCGACTACAAAGCAACCAAATGACTCCACAAGAAGGCCTCCCAAGGTACCTCGCAGTCAGAATACAATAGGGAGGATCCCAAGCCGTAGCCTTGGTATCTCAGCCGCGCTCTTTGCAGCTGTTCATGTGGAATCTATGAAGTAACCACATGGCCCCTAGCACCGGTTTAAGCGGAATTAGATAGCTCGGGAGCAGCGTAAATGATCTGGTATTAGTGAATGGGCATCAAGGGCGTCTGATGAAGTAAATGCCTCAACATAGGGTAAACATGGTAAATACAAGAATACCTAAAAAAAACTTCAACTTTATTCCCCCACGTCGTGCGGTAATTTCTCGACAAGACAGTAAACCTACATGTATTTCTCAAATGACATGTACAGAGGGCGGGAGGGTGGGGATTGTCAGGCCATCTGTGCGACCCTGCCTTATACACGTGATAAAGTGATGAGATACATCATTCTCTAGATGACGACTTTGCAACGATTATTATGGATTAAGAATACTGATCAGCGATACGGATTTCATATTTTTGTAACATCATGATGTCTTGTCGGCATCATTGAAAACTGCTGACCGCTTCTCTCTAGCGGGAAACTAGCCTATGTTTATGTATACTATGATTGTCTTTTTGAATTTGGTGCTAATAATGTTATATGGAATATGGAATAAGTCTTTGGATTATGGACGCGGATATTCTTTAATGGACGACGGCTGAATTATGAATGACGGACTAGACGCTTGTAATGTAAGAGATGGGAAACGTTGGCGACATCTGGCGACAAAGCAACCAGATGACTCCAAATGAAAGCCTCCTTCAGACTATACTAAGAAGGATTCTTATCAGAGGTAGCCGTATCTCGGTCACGCTTTTATTGCAGCTGTTCATATTGAAACCATGGCGTATCCACACGACTCCCAGCACCGGCTTAAGCGAAATTAGATATGCTAGCTGGAGAGCTGACAGTTCAGCTGAAATAATTTGCTCATCTGATGTTAATGGATGAGCATCTTGGGCGCCTGATGGATTAAACGTCGCAACATGGTATATTGAGGGAACGGTTCACCAAAAACCTTGGTAAACACTTATTACGACTAACACAGTTATGACCATATAACATTCCAGTGTCTCTGATATACACTGATATACGGCTAATCAACAACACTGTGGAATCCTCAATAATGTATGTCACAATCTTCTATGACAATCTGTCTCCGAGAGATATTTCGGACACTTCGTAGAAAATCACTCACAAGCACAATAACATTTCACCATCAAGGGGAACACAACCGATCATGGTAGGTTTCCGTGGTACGCAGCATTTCTCCATTATTATGACCCATCCTCCCATGGAATGCAGTAGAGGCATATCGCATCCCAAAAAGCATTCATAAATTGTTATCCATGTTATATAAACGCAACAAAATATGAAATTACTGTTGCAAGTCCATCGGTTTCAACCCACAAGTGGTTCATAACTGAGAAACCATACTCTCTGTATTCCGTCACATGACCGGGCAGACGGACGGACGCTCGATGGATGGACGAACTGACAGAAACAGTATGCCTCTTCTGCAGTTCGTAGATGTGAGCAAAAAATGTTTGAAAACACGATTTCGGATTCTCGGAATTCTCAGTCAGCAGTTACTGAGAACAATTCAAGACGAACGGCAATTTCACCTAACAATAAACGTACATAAGGCACGGTAAGGAATCTGTCTCACGTGTGTAAATGATCTTTAGGGATAACCTAACGAGAAGGATGATGTTGCTGTACATCCCGTTTATGGTGTAAGGGAGAGAACTTTTCTTGTCTTAATGCACTAATCTGGTCCCTAAGAGATTACAGGTACTGCATCAGTTTGCCTATGGAGCCACCTCCATCAGGAGATTGGAGCAGAACATCTATTTATTCTCTTGTAATCAGGGGAAGCGCAGTTCTGAATTCTATCAATTAAAATCTGGCGAATGGTGTATATTCTGGGCTTACCGGTACAGCTAAAGTAGATCTAGACTTAGCTATAAGATTCATAGCGTCCCCCTTCCCTCAACGCTATGCCGACGACAAATACATTTCCCTGTTGGTAACTCGAACATCTTCTTTGCGCCCTATTGGGCCTTCATTAACTTAAAATGGGCCGCCATAAATAAAAATACAGAAATGGCAGACTAAATGGCCCTTCGTTGGTCATATGTTAATTACAGACGTTAAAATTATCCCTATGGAGCCTCAAAATCACCTGAAATCGAGGGTCAAGAAGATGGGCATTTCCGTCATAATAGACCCCGTGTATACAGGGGATGATGATCACAACATCGATTATGGTATTTTTTCATTCATGGCGGCCCATTTCTCAAGTTAATGAAGGTCCAATAGGGCGCAAAGGTAATAATAAGTGCGCCATGGAGATCTTCGAGTTACCAATAGGGAAATGCATTTGTCGTCGGCATAGCGTTGAGGGAAGGGAGACGCTTTGAATCTTAGCTATTCTAGACTGAGTATATATTGTGTGCGAATGGGCAAAGTCCTGGGATTATTGGTGGGATGGGGAAGGGGACCATGGAGCAGGAGAGTGCGATCGAATAAGCTTGCACTATGTTCAGAATAATGATGATGATGATTGTATCGGAATTACTGGGGGACTCTTGCACTCATTAGGGTTAATTTCACTAGACCAACGCAAGTCTGTTAAAAGTCATGTATTTATTCGACTACACTTCTGTGACCATGCCACTGTGTTACAATCTGTCAAATTTGTATCGAGACTGTTCAAGACTTGGTAAAACTTTCCTCGCGAATGCAGTCCTCAGTGGTTACTTCTTACACGTAATCCGATCACCTGAAGAACAAACCAAATGACTTCTGGATTAGAGGAATATAAAGTTCACACGCGAAACTAATCACATTATTTACAATAATCAGTGAATGCAGAAAAATGTGCGGTCAATAGGACAACTAATCTCAGTATTTATAATGATCAGTGAATGCAGCGAAATTTAAGGTCAATGGAACTGTCCCAACATTCCAACACACCGGGAGGGTGGAGGTCGCTGCAATCACACCTAGTTCTAATGTCATTGAAACACATTAAATCTTTCAATTGTCTCAGATTATGCTCTCCATTACACTAAAGTCTCTCAACTGGTATTGTCCTAATCTATTTCTTGTGAATCATAATCCACAGGTACCAGTAGAGCAAGTCGTTGAGCACTTCGCGTCACAATCGTGTCTTTGGCTCCACTGTATTGTTGAACTTTCTCACCAACTTTGTAGTTTTTGTAGGTGAGAGTAACCTGGCGCACTTTCCCGTCTCCGCCTGGAAAGACATCTTTCACAAGACCCAAGCGGTATTCTCCACGAAGAATGTTTTTGTCAGCCACGATGACGACATCTCCAGGTCTTAGATTGCGGTGAGAAGTAGACCACTTCTGTCTCACCACCAGAGTGGGGGCGTATAGTTCCACCCACTTCTTCCAGAAATGATCAGCGATGGTTTGTACCAAATGGTATCTGGTACTGTCAGAGCTATGAGGTTGCCATCCTCCTGGATTTTTAGCAGTTGCACGCCCAAGTAGTAGACTGTTAGGTGTGAGTACATTTATATCGGAGTCTTCACTTGGGTGGACTCCAATGGGCCGTTCATTGAGAAGGTTAGCTACTTCAGTGCATACTGTAAGGAACTCCGGCACAGAAAGACGCTGGTTGTGTACAGCAAAGTTGATTGCTCTTTTAGCACTCTTCACTAGCGATTCAACAGCACCTTGGCGCCATGGGCTATCTGCCGGTCCAAAGATCCAACTTAGTCCCTTCTCTGTGGTATTTCTCTGCAGCATGTCCTTGTCAACGTTTTCCCATGCTTCCTTCAACTCACGTTCCGCCCCAACTAGCTGTGAGCCAGGGTCACTGTATATCACTTCTGGCCAACCACGAATACTCGCAAATCTACTGAGCGCCATCAAGAATGAGCTTGTGTCATATCCAAAAACTGCTTCAATATGTACAGCCCTCATGGTGAGATCAGTGAAGATAACACCATATGCCTTGCCAGTCGTTCGTTTTTGTACTTCTCCACGAACAGGATATGGTCCGAACAGATCAAGCATGATGTGATTGAATGGTACAGAAGGTTTCAAACGGGCCTCAGGTAGCAGACCCATTTCCTGCTGCAACAGGATTGGTTCCCTCAGTTTACACAACTGACAGTTCTGTTTCACTTTCTTAGCTAATTTGTCACCATGAGGTACCCAGAAGTACTGTCGAAATCTTGCAAGTGTTGCTTCACGTCCTCTGTGTCCTGCTCGATGTGCTCGTTCCATGAACAGACGGGTTCCATGATGTCTTGCTGGAAGAAGCTTCTGGACTTCCGAGTCAGAAGTCATGGCATTGTATTTCTGCATGCGCTGTCCAACTACCCATATGCCATTTGGACCCTTCACAGGGGTCAGTCTAGCATACTGACCTCCTTTGCCAGCTTTTCCACTACCTTTCTCTAATTCATCTTGGATAGTGCTTTGTATGTCCTTGATAACATAGTCTTCTGCTTCACGTAGCTGCTGAGGGGTTACTAGACTACTGTGCGCACCTCGGAATGATTTGTTCTTTGCTATGTTGCGTAGCCTTGCGATTACCCAAATGACTCTTTCAATAGAACCATACCGTTTGTAGTCGATCAGGTGGAAAGCAGCTTCTGTTGCCGCTGTGGCACAGACCCTTTTCTCTCCAGGTAAGGGATCTTCCTTTTGAAGACCTAGCTTCAGACTCCATAGTTCAACGGGTTTGTATAGAATGGATGGGCCATTCCACCACTCTGTGTCAGCTCCCAGTTGCATAGGAGTGCGGCCTCTGGTAAGCCAGTCTGCAACATTTTGATCACCAGATATCCATGCCCAGCTGGACATGTCACCATTAGTTGCGGCTTGAATCTCTCCAATTCTGACTCCTTCATACACTTTGAATCTTGTACTGGTCTTGTTAATCATGTTCAGAACAGTCTCAGAATCGACGAGATGAATAACTTCATCAAAGTCAAACCTCATTTCCTTCTGAATGATAACACGAGCTCTCTTGGACAGCACAGCTGCATTTAGCTCCATTTGTGGAGTAGAGACCTTGTTGAGAGGAGCGATTCTACTTTTGGCCATGATGAGTCTACACCAATAGTCTCCTCCTTCCAGTCTCCACCTGATGTAAGCAGCAAATCCATATGCTAGATCACTGCCATCACTCAGAATGATTAGTTGTGGTGTCCCTACAGCATCAGGTGGATGTAGACAGCGCTGAAGCTCCAGTTGCTCCAATTCAAACATGATGGTGAAAAAATGCATCCATTTGGTGCGCAAATCTAATGGAAGTTGATCATCCCATTGCAACTTGCGCGCCCAGGTTTCTCGGAGATACACTTTAGCGAGGAGTGTAAAGGGACATACCAGACCCAATGGATCATAGATTGTCATGACTTGTTCTAGCACAATGCGTCTTGTCAGGATATCAGGAATGGAATGTGGAATGTCTGATTTCATCAGATTTGGACCTGTGCGCTGTGCCTTTTTCTTCTTCGAGAAGTTGAGTGTTACTTTATAACACCATGCAGTCTTCTACCGGTTTCCATCCCATGCCTAAGACTCTAACATTGTCACCGTCTCCTTTCAACAGCATTTTGGCATTCTCAGTCGTCGGCCGCACAACTGCACAATCGTCAAGTTGGCCTTCTGTTCTGGCAGTTGACTCACCACTGAGCTGCCAGCATTTCACTTTGAAACCACCCTTTTCAAGCATATCCTCTGTGTCTCGGGATACCTGAAGAGCCTCGGTTTTACTTTCAAATGAATCAATCAGATCATCCACGTAGCTAGATTTTCTCAGAAGTTGTGCTGCTCTTGGACTGTCTTGTTTGAACAAGTCTGCAGTTTTGTAGATTGCTTCTGTGCTGATGGCAGGGGCAGGTGTGTCACCCATGTTGACACGTTCGATCACATACACATCTGGTTTCCGATCCTGTACTAAGTTTCGCCACAGAAAGCGATGACAGTGTTGCTCGAGCAACTCCAGATGAACCGAGTTGAACATCTTCTTAATGTCTCCAACAACTGCAATTGGTTCCTCTCTCCATCTCAACAATAGACCAATGAGATTGTTCAGATAGCAGTCTGGACCTTTGGCAAGGCAACTGTTCAATGAAACTCCATGGGAGACTTGGCTGGAATTGAACACTATCCGAACGGGTGTAGAATGTGAACGTGAATTTAACACTGCAAGGTGACTTATGTAGAATTTTGGTCCTGTCCAGCCTTCGATCTCTTCTGGTGACAATTTCCGTGCTACACCCCGGTCCAACATATCCTGGATTTGTGACTCATAAGTGTTAGCCCACTGTAAGTCCTTCTTCAGTGTACGTTCAGTGTTCATCAAAGTTCCAAATGCAGCACTATAATTGTCAGGCAGAGTATTTGGATCTACCAACCATGGGTAACTGGTAATCCAGCACTTGTTTGTCTCATCATACTTCAAATTGTCCTGAATCATTCGCAGTTCCTGTTCTTCCTTGAAGGAGTATGTGTGTCCGATGGTGGGACATTTGCCACAACGACACCCACCACAACGAGGTGTTGTTTCTGTTGCTAGTTCTTCACCCTTTATGAATGAATTCACCTGTTCTTCCACATTCTTATTGCTGAAAGAGTTTGTGGCATTCACAACGGAAGGAACACTATCAATAGATGGCGAACTGTCACTAGATATTTGTGTCAGTGTTGGCTCAACAGTTGGTGAGCAGTGAGCAACCGATTTTCGTACCACTGGACAGTGACTTGGTGTCAAGAACTCTGGGTGTGAACTCAGTAGAGCACACGATGAATTGAATGATTCAAATCTTTGGTGCGTATCATGCACTGTCCTAGCCAAGTTGCTATCCAATATAGTTTCTTCTTTGAGATCTGAATGGGTTCCCTGAAGACAGATGCCCAACTCACCCTGCATAATGCTTAGGTTATTACCAGCTCTAGCTAGCTCATTCTTTGGATGCAAACCGAAATTGTCACATCCCAGTAAGATATCCACTGTGCTGGATTGTCGTTGTAGGACATTTGTATCATAGTCTGGAAAAAGTTTGCTTAGAACATGAGCATCCAGTTTACTGACTGGACCTGTGATCCTGTTCATGCCGAAAGCAACGACTTTCACTTTTCTACCACTGTGTGTTTGCAAGTTCACCTCATACTGACGTGTATCATAGGTTTTCTGTACATTACCCATTGTGGTAACATCTAACATGATACGGTTTAACCTCTTCGCTTGCAGACGATCAGCAGCTTGGTGAGTGATGTAGGATGTGTTGGATCCTCCGTCACAGAAGACCACAGCCTTCTTTCCTGTTCCACATACAACTGCTTGCTGTATGGGGTACAAGGCTAATTGTGTACCATCTGCAATTCGAGTTTCACTTGCAGATTTCACATGAGTTGCAGTATCAGCTGCTTCTTCCTCGTGTACTTTCACTTTGCACAGTATAGGATGATGTCCAGTCTTGAAACACACTGAACATGGTCGGCCATTCGGACACTTTTCCTTTCGATGGTCTCCAAAGCATATGAAACAAGCATTTACTTGCTTTAGTGCCTCATATTTGCCTTCCTTACCACCAACAGGCAGCTTCTTGAACTCATTACATTCCTCTGTGACATGTTTAATGCCATCCCTCTGATGAGCTGGGAATGCACATGGATAGAATTTTCTGGGCGAAGCTTTGGTTTTGTCTCGGTCACGCCATTTACCATCACCCTGGTGTGTATGTGCTGTGCGGCCACGCTCCTTATCTTTGCCACCTTCATAGCGATCTTGTCTCCTCTTAGGCTGTGCTTCAGCTAATCTACCTACAGCCTCTCTTTCACGATTTAAGAATGCCATGAATGGAGTAAACGGTTTTATCTTGCCATCAGGTGGCAAATCGTGGAATTTCCTGATCCACTCAAATCTCACATGGTTGGGTAGTACAGCAGTTATCTGATCTACATCTCTCATTGTCAGAGTGTTCAACTGACCCAGTTCATCAAGCTGACTGTATGTGGACTCGACTTCGTCAATCAAGTCAACCAATGATCGATAGTCATCATCCTTCACCAATTTCAGTTTATGAAGGCTATCCAGAGCAGCTTGTATACTCGCACTAGTGTCATCATAATAAGCCTCAAGCTTCTGCCACATTAGATCATATGCCTCTGGTTTAGTAACATACACGGCCTTGATCCTTTGTGCAGCTTCACCTTTAACTGAGCGCTTAAGTTCATAAGCCAAGGTTGTCTTGTTGCCATAGGCCCGCTCCGCCAACTCCTTCCACACAGCCTTGAATTCGGGCCAATCCTTTCGTTGTCCAGCAAAGATTGGCAAGGATATCCTTTTCAACTTGATTTCACTGCCCATATCATTGGAGTGAATCCCTGTATTGTTGTGTGGTGGTTGGTACCCTGTTTGCCAATCATCCATTGCGAACCTTGGATTGGTGAATGCAGAACTCGTTTGATATGTAGGTGCAGGACCTGGATAGCTTGGAACATCATTGATGCCACTTCCTGCTGAACCAACTGTACTTGTGTAATGTGGATTCATTGGTGGTCTGTTCATTGGGTGGTATGTGGAACCTAAACCAGGTCCCCAAAATCCTGTAGAACTGAGTATACTACCAGGAATACTGCTCACGGGAACAGTACTTTCTGCCCTTGAGAAAGTTGCTGTCCTGGCAGTAGCTGTTTGCGGAGCACTAGTTGCTGTTGCGGAGATTACACTCTGTCGTTTGAGTAAAAGATTAATCTCTCTTTTCCTGCCATCGACTGCGCTACTGAGATCGTCTATCTCATCATGTTCACCCTGTACCTGATCAGGCCCCAGAAGAACTTGCAGTTCAGATAACATATCATACACACTGTTGAGCATTGGGCCAAGTTCATCTCTATCCAGCTGCAAGGAATGTATATCAGGCTCCAGATTTGCCAGATTATCATCTATCTGATCCAACAGTGTTCTAACTCGCTTCACATTCCGCTTTATCGCTGCGCGAATAGGTGTAGCCTTTGTGCTGTTAGTCAACTGCAGATCATATTCCTTCGCATCTATGAATCGTGCCCTAGCCTCCTCATATGTTTTGGAAACGGATTCCCTGTACTGCTCGATTGTCTCCCCATTGACTGTACGGTGCTGAGCCATATCTTCCGAGGACACACATAACTCATATTCCTCGTCAACACTGACGAAGTCACTGTATGCTTTCTCGAGTTCAGTCATAAGAGCTCTGAGTATTTCCATATCAGAACCTCTGTGAGCCGAAGAAATCAACCGCCTGGCTGAAAGCGTCACAGTTTGCTTAGCCTTGCTACGGTTCTGTTTCTGTGTCTCTACGTTAGCCATGGTGTTATGTATCATTCAGAATCTGTCTTCGAATAGCTGCTTCTAGTCACGGCTGGCACAACTACTTTCAACTACTCCTTCACAGTTTGCTGAATATCTTAACACAGGTTGTAGTCGACACAAATCACTTGGCTTGGTTAACCCATTGGTTGAAAGTTTTACTGTATCGGAATTACTGGGGGACTCTTGCACTCATTAGGGTTAATTTCACTAGACCAACGCAAGTCTGTTAAAAGTCATGTATTTATTCGACTACACTTCTGTGACCATGCCACTGTGTTACAATCTGTCAAATTTGTATCGAGACTGTTCAAGACTTGGTAAAACTTTCCTCGCGAATGCAGTCCTCAGTGGTTACTTCTTACACGTAATCCGATCACCTGAAGAACAAACCAAATGACTTCTGGATTAGAGGAATATAAAGTTCACACGCGAAACTAATCACATTATTTACAATAATCAGTGAATGCAGAAAAATGTGCGGTCAATAGGACAACTAATCTCAGTATTTATAATGATCAGTGAATGCAGCGAAATTTAAGGTCAATGGAACTGTCCCAACATTCCAATACAGTAGGGAACCTTGTTAAACCTGGGAAAGCTACCCGACAAGGTCCCCGTTTGAAGATCTTTAGGCCTACATGACGAACTTCCCATTTTTTTTTATCTGTGTAGAACAGGTTGGGGAAAATACCTTGATCGAGGTATTATACCTTGATCGGGGTATTATACTTTGGTCGAGGTATTAGCCTATACCTCGATTGGGGTTTAGGGCTATGTCAACTTCAGTTTTTATATATTTATGGAAAATGTGGACATTCACATATGCCGGACTGCATGAATCTTTCCACAGCATCTATTGTTTCATTATTCCATGATTTTCATGGCAACGTATTGCTTCATTTTATGCGACTAATCATTCAAATTAGCCACTTCAATATTTCAAAAATGTAACATGGCTTCAAATGACATATTCGGTGAAATTTATTCTGTAAATGAAAATAGCATGGGATGGCATACTTCCATATCATGGTCATGCACAAATTGCAGGATTTGAGAGGCAATGCCTAGTTAATAAATGAAGTTTAACTGATAGATACATAATCTAAACTGCTGGTTAAAACGAACTAAATGACGTCACTTCCGCCAAAGGTGGATGTTCGTGGTAAGCATATCCCGCATTAAATGCTCAGTTGTGTTATTACTGGATGATATCATAACTAACTTTTATTGTGTTTCGCTAACTTAGTAAGTGTTGATTAATTTCTGAAAAAATTGTGACAGTCGCGAGCCTGTGTTGTTTTCAGGACACAATCAAACGACGATACCCACGTGACCAGCTCAGATGGTTGAAAAGTGCTCGTCTCAGAAGACAGTTTGCGTTCTCAAAAATCAATTGGATTGGAGTGTGGTTTGGTACATTTCACGTGAAGTGGGAGGAGTGGTAATCAACAACATCAGTGTGTAGTTCGAGGTTAAAGTACAAGAAGGTCAGTTTTTCAGGGCTGAACTGAACCTGTTTAACCTGGAACGTAATAGGACTAAACTTTAGTTCATTGTTATCTGCAAGCATGTGCACATAAAAAACAGACCTCTGCTCTGGGTATTATGACCCTGCCAAGTGTATGCATGCTAGGAGATTGTGCATTGCCTCAGACAATTTAATCTAATTTATTCATCAGTCAGTGCATCTACATTCATGCAACATGGATATATGACTTTGAGATGGAAGTACATGTATGCCATCACATGCCATTTTCATTTACATAATAAATTTCACCGAATATGTCATTTGAAGCCAGGTTTCATTTTTGAAATATTAGAGTGGCTAATTTGACGGATTAGTCGCATAAAACAAAGCAATAAGTTGCTGTAAAAATCGTGGAACAATGAAGCCATATATGTTGTTGAAAGATCCATACAGTCCAGGGTATGTGTAGATGTCCACATTTTCCATAAATTGACAAAAACTGAAGTTGACATAGCCCTATACCCCAATCGAGGTATAGGCCTATATACCTCGATCGAGGTATAATACCCCGATAAAGGTATAATACCTCGATCAAGGTATTTTCCCCAACCTGTAGAAAGCATGAGGAATTGTAGCTAAGATTCATAGCGTCTCCCTTCCCTCACCGCTATGCCGACGACAAATATACATTTCCCTGGTGGTAACTCGAACATCTCCATGGCGCACGTATTATTACCTTTGCGCCCTATTGGACCTTCATTGACTTGAGAAAATGGGCCGCCATGAATAAAAAATACAGAAATGGCAGACTAAATGGCCATTCGTCGGTTAAAAATTGATTACAGACGTTAAAATTATCCCTATGGAGCCTCAAAATCACCTGAAATCGAGGGTCAAGAAGATGGGCATTTCCGTCATAATAGACCCCGTGTATACAGGGGGTGATGATCACAACATCGATTATGGTATTTTTATTCATGGCGGCCCCTTTTTCTCAAGTTAATGAACGTCCAATAGGGCGCAAAGGTAATAATAAGTGCGCCATGGAGATGTTCGAATTACCACCAGGGAAATGTATTTGTCGTCGGCATAGCGGTGAGGGAAGGGAGACGCTATGAATCTTAGCTAGAGGAATTGTGGTGTAAACAACACTTACCAAGGTTCATGCCTACGTTCTAAGGAAAGCTTAGTTTTACCGTATGCCAGCGTACAAATATTTTTGAACATCTTAGCAATAAATTCTGATCGTTCTTAGAGAACAACATACCTGAACATGGGTTCATAAATGTAAAGAGAAGCTAGACAGCAACAACAACATTCCTATCCGCTACGGTACAGCGTGGTCACGTGATGGGTTTAACAGTCACCCCAGAACACGGATCGCGCCACAAAGATAGTCGATCAAAAATGCGGAAAGGATCTCTGGTGTGAAAATACTATTAAAATTCCTTACTTATTATGTAGTAAATTTCGCCGGCACATCTCCAGAAAAACCTATTCCCAATATATCTTTGCTGGAAAGACTGATTTGTTCTGTCAAATTTATCGGCAATTTGAACATATGATGAGCGGCTCGATTTGGAAGCAGCCACCATCATAGACAATCGCCCGGCAGAAACTGAAAATGCCCTAAAACACCATGATGGGGGTAGGCCTACCCGACAAAAAGCTGTCACAATGTTGCTGTCGGCAGACACTATTCCAGCTTTTTTGTGTATTTTGATTTGTCAAATAATCCAAAAAGAATTTCAATATTTATGATACCAACCAATTCCTGGGGTGAATAACAGCCAATCAGCAAACGCCCTGTTTTCTGCCTATACACACTTAATAGTGAAGTCTAACCTATAAGTTTAGGTGAAATTACACGGCAATGATAGATTTATTGCTCAGTTTTGTCCATAGGACTAAAATGCATACACATTAAGACATAAATTAAAACAAATAGAACATGAGTACATTAAACCGTCAGACATTAAGACACTAAAAACAATAGGACATTAAAGAAACATCCTACAAGAAACATAAACATGATATACGAAGATTTAAATACATTAAGAAAATACCCCTACCAAGATCATATAACTGTATCAATGGGTCACACTGCATTTCAGAGCAGAGCTGCAGCGAGTTTTAACCTGTAACTGAAGTGTATTTTTATGCTTGTATACGCTCCTTAGGACCGCTATTGGCGGTGCATGTCATCAGTAGTATAGAAAGGCTAAATTGATGAGATAGCGCTTCACTGCGCATGCGCAGAACTTGGTGTGACGTCACAAATGGTGGTGTGCGCATGCGTGTGTGTGTGTGCTGGGTACAAGATGGCGGCCACATGTGTGTGTGTGTGCTGGGTACAAGATGGCGGCCTAATGTGTGTGTGCTGGGTACAAGATGGCGGCCTAATGTGTGTGTGTGCTGGGTACAAGATGGCGGCCTAATGTGTGTGTGTTGGGGTGACTGGGTACAATGTGTGCTGGGTACAAGATGGCGGCCTAATGTGTAGGTGCTGGGTACAAGATGGCGGCCTAATGTGTGTGTGTGTGCTGGGTACAAGATGGCGGCTTTGTGTGTGTTGGGGTGAATGGGTACAATGTGTGCTGGGTACAAGATGGCGGCCTAATGTGTAGGTGCTGGGTACAAGATGGCGGCCTAATGTGTGTGTGTGCTGGGTACAAGATGGCGGCGTGTGTGTTGGGGTCAATGGGTACAGTGCTGGGTACAAGATGGCGGCTTGTGTGTGCTGGGTACAAGATGGCGGCCTATGTGTGTGTGTGTGTGTGTGCTGGGTACAAGATGGCGGCCACATGTGTGGGATTGCTGGGTACAAGATGGCGGCAATATACATCTTATGTAAGAGTTGAGTGGTGTGTGCTGGGTACAAGATGGCGGCCACATGTGTGGGATTGCTGGGTACAAGATGGCGGCAGTATACATGTTATGTAAGAGTTGGGTGGTGGGTGCTGGGTACAAGATGGCGGCCACATGTGTGGGTGGTGGGTGCTGGGTACAAGATGGCGGATTATAGAAAAACGTATAAAAGGAGTCGCGATTTTTAGGGTAGGGGTGTATTCAATCTGACTTACCTGACCTGTCTGCTTGCCTGCCTGCCTGCCTGCCTGTTTGCCTATTCGCTTGTATGAGACGAAAAGCATGAGACGTGGAGAAGATTTTCCCTTTGACCCAGCAGTACCTCCGGTTGAAGTCTTGCCTGAAGATGAGCGTGTCAAGGACATTTATCAACGTCACTGGGCTACCATACGCCATTGTTTCCACCGTCACCGTCGTCTATTGGACTTGTATAATTTTCGGTTGGAGGACCTCACATATCTTCCTACTTACGCCGAGAACATTTTTACAGATCAGGTCACTTTATTGCTTGTTAGTGTTCATTCTTTTTTAAATTGCGCACAAGACCGATATGTCAACCCTACACCCAGTCCATTAGATGTCCCTTCACATAAGCTTCACTTTGATACCTTACTCGACCCTATTGGTCCACTAGGGGCTCTCCTAGCTCCAAAAAGGCTATTTTCAGACCCTTCGGCCGCCGCGCATGCGCAGAAGGCCGATATGTCAAGCCCACACCCAGTCCATTAGATGCCCCTTCACATAAGCTTCACTTTGATACCTTACTCGATCCTATTGGTCCATTAGGGGCTCTCCTAGCTCCAAAAAGGCTATTTCCATACCCTTCGGCCGCCGCGCATGCGCAGAATACCGATAGTTCAACCCCACACCCACCCCATTAGATGCTCCGTCACTTTACCTTCAATTTGATACCTCACTCGACCCCATTGGTCCATTTTAAAAAAAAAATTTTTTTTGGCTATCTCCTACCTCCAAAACGTCTATTTCCATACCTTTCGGCTACCGCGCATGCGCAAAATGCCGATAGTTCAATCCCATACCCAACCCATTACATGCCCCTTCACATAAGCTTCAATTTGATACCTCACTCGACCCCATGGGTCCATTATTAAAGAAAAAATTGGGGCTATTCCATCAACCTGCCTTCACCCCTCGTCCCCCCCTCCAATTTCCCCTCCCCTTTTTTAATTTCAATTTTTAATTGTTAAAAAAACATATAAAATGAAAAAGATTTTTTTTGGCTCCATGAATCTTGTTTTTCTTTCGTATTCAATAAAAAAAAATTTTTTTGGGCTATTCCATTTCCCTCCCCCCCTCCCCTTGTCCCCCCACTTCAATTTTTTCCCTTTTTTTCAATAATTTGAAAAAAATAGTAAAAAAAAATTTTCTTTGATTTTTTTTGGGGGAAAAGGATGATGGGGTCTGGTGTTAATTTTTGTGCTTTTTTGATAGAAGTTTCTCTTTCGGAAAGATGGGGTTGGCCCTGAAAAGGGCCTTTGGTGTTATACGTCACTTATGCACGGTATATTCTTTTGATGCCACCCACGTGTTTTCTGCAGATTGGACACTTCACTTTGAGATGGTTTTCTCCAGCCTCAACGCAATGACACGTATCGCCAACACACGTCAGCGTCACCCAGCAATCCTGACATATGCATAAATGACCACAGGGTAAAACCGCGTATTTACTTTCCTCATCTGTGCAGACACTACATCGTGATATTTTTTCTTCTCTATGTATTTGTTTGTTCTGTTTTTTAATCTCCGCGTCCATTCCTTTCATCGTCGTTTCCATTCCATCCATGGCTTCTTTCATCTCCTTAATTACTTTGTTCAGGCGGGTTACCTCGGCTTCGCCCCAAGAGCATGGTGGTGGTTTTTCCAAAGTCGATGGAGTTTCGCAAGGCGTCGTCGTTATAATTGGCGTTGTTGTTGGAGGTCTACTAGTTAACCATGATAGCTCTCTATCAGTAATATCATCGTCTTCTTCTTCTATGGCCATCATTCTGTCTATTTCTTGGTTTTGGTCTTCACTTTGTCGTAGCAATCGGCCATCTTGTTCTGCAATTACAGCTCGCCGGAGTTGTGCCAGATCTTCTGTACTGCGTATTATCGTGGCTTCGTCTGCAATAACCTGCTGAAAACTTGTCGTTATCGTCATTCCATCAGCTTCTTCAATGCTAACTAGCTCTCTGTGTTCTGTAGCCGCAGCCGCAGCAGCATTTCTCGGATCTCTAGGCGGATGGTGTGTAAACAGGGCTCGTCTTCTGGAACTCATGATTGTCTTTGTGAATAAAATGTCAATATACACGTTATTTATAGTTTAGTCGGCTGTGGAGGGAGGTGGGTACAAGATGGCGGTCATTTTTTGTGTCGTGTGGCGGGAGGTGGGTACAAGATGGCGGTCTGTTTTTGTGTCGTGTGGCGGGAGGTGGGTACAAGATGGCGGCCAGTTTTTGTGTCGTGTGGTGTGAGGTGAGTACAACATGGCGGCCAGTGTCAGTCAGTGCAAGATAGGCTTGCCTACTGTTTTAGTGCTGTGTTACTTAAGCATAAAAATTTCCTATTTTTTTCGATAAATCCGTTTCAATTTTCATCCGATTTTTGGAAAAATATATATTGTTGTGTTCTGAAACTTACGTCACTAGTACAATGCAAATATTATAGTATTCAGTCAAAATATTACCGAACAGCACTCAGTAGAACTATCTGTTTGAAACATTTTCTGTTTTGGGTGTCATTCTCTGGGTTAAATTTTGACGTCGCCAAGGCTGAGGGGGACTGTTCCCATATGTGCATAGGAGTGGGAGGTTGTCATTTTCTATTGTGACGTCAGGGTCAACGCTATGACGTTGCTACTGTGGTCAGTATTGATAAATTGTCTTTGTAACGTCTTATTGTGACATCATGGCATTATTGTTGTTTTGTGACACTGTGGAACTGTAAAAATTCCATGAATGGAAAAGAATGCCTATCAAACCTACGAGTATTGAACTGGTCCAAATCAACAATGGCTGACGCCAATATTTAACCCAGAGAATGACACCCAAAACAGAAAATGTTTCAAACAGATAGTTCTACAGAATGTTGTTTGCTAATATTTTGAATGAATACTATAATAATTGCATTTTACCAGTGACATAAGTTTCAGAACACAACAATATATATTTCTCAAAAAATCAAACAAAACGTTCTCAATAGATTAGTTGGGGCACACAACTAATTTATGCCACGGTATCTATTTTTACAGCTGTCAACTGTTATGGTTTGGTCACAATGTTGCCATTTTCTCCCCTATATTTAGCGTCCACAAAAAGAAGAGTATATTACAGCAATTATGTTCAAGAAAACACCCCGCTAGAAAATTGTCTTCAAATTGTCTGTTGTTGTGGGAGTATAAAAAAATCCTGGTCAACAGGGGCGCGTATATTTCGTGCGACGCTATGTTGCCAATGCATTGAAATTTGAATAGGTTGTCTGCATGGGTTTCAACGCAAGTATAGTATTAAAGTCTATAACTTACCTGATAAAAGAGTTTAGTCCAGATGTATACCTATATCCCATACTCCCGGGTGTTTGATGCATATCTGGGGCTGTTTTTTTCCTAGGTGGGTATAACACACCATGAAGCCTTCATCACCATGCATTCGTATGCTAAAAAAATATGCGTATTACCACCAATCTCATTTCCATATATATTTTTTCGAAATTCACAGATATTTCCTTCGGTAAATCCGGTGTTCAGTATACTACGTGGATGAAATGAACGCACATACAGGCTCCCTGGTTTGGTGTACACATCCCAGCGGTTTTCTGTTTCTTGGCTTGTCACGCATTTTTTCGAAATTCACAGATATTTCCATCGGAATAAAATCCGGCGCACACGAGAGATATCAGCTGAGCTAACGGCCTCAATTGCCTGTCAGCTCTGTTGTTGTTTCAGCGCACACGGTGAGCAAAGGTTTCAAGAAATTGATTTCAGTTCCCGCATAACGTCTTCTTCAAGTCCATTTTGAAGAGTCGAGCGTATGAATCGAGTCAAAATAACATGCCATTCATTGGCCTGTCCGGTAAAACTGCTGAGCTGTTTGGCTTGCGTTCACCGCACACGCTGCTCGCGAGGCGAAATTAGTTTGATATTTTTCCCCCGGCCTCGCGGTTCAGCCAATGAACTATAAGAAAAACATATGTGTGTGCATATTAATAAACCACGGGCGCCTAAAAAATGAACACATTTCATTACACTGTAGCGAATTGTTGCCAGTGCACGTGTGAGTCAGTGCGTTTTCATATCCACCTCAAATTGACACGGAGAATTTCGTTACCATTGGCAGTAAATTGTAAGTTTATTGCGGAAAGAATTGATATTCCATAAATTCCTGCGGGAAATAGGAAGTACACATATATAAAGAATATTGTCTTGGTTAGCAAGCATACATATTTTACGATATTGTGAATAACTGTGAGCCCATAAGACGTTCTGGTTGCTGAGATCTGAATTTTTGAAGTTTGGCAATTTTCTGACTTCGAGCTTCGAATACCCACGGCCATATTTGTTGGAAGCCGGTTTTTCGTTTGTCATGATGGAAAATCATTAATTGATCATATTTTGAGATATATTTCTCAAGACAACCTTGTATTCATTGAAAATATAAATCGGCGAGTAGTAGACGAAGGGAAAATTGGAAAGTACTGACCATGCCCCAGAATACTTCATATGCATATCACGGCCTTAAGGCCTATGTAAGATGTAATCTACTTCACAGTTTAGTAGTATAAAAAGCGCAAGTCCTATTGACCTTGCCCCTTCCAAAGAAATAAAATCGGCTCTATTTTACAGGAGTATATACGCAGGTGACGTGGGTTGTGACGTCACTTCCGGGTTTTCACTAAATACTACCTTCAAACATAGAAGAGTTCCAATTTTTTCCCTTAGACGTCCGTATGTTCATCCTCCAAACCCACAAGAGTTCCAATGTTCAACCGCCGGGGTGTTTTCCCGCCCCAGCGCCCCGCAGCGCGCGCGCGCGCGCGCGCGTCATCTCGCGTCATCCCCGGCAGTGCGCGCGCGGACGCGGGTCAAAAGGTCAAAGGGTCACCTCCAGGTCAGACGGTCCAATGTCCAATGAGACAATGTTGCGGCATCGCTATAGTCAGAGCTTGAGCACAAAAAAGGGGATTCTAGATGAACCTGGGAAAGATGGGCAGTTCCATTTGGACCAATCAGCGGTCGAGAGAAAGAGCCAATCAGCGGTCGAGAAAAAGAACCAATCAGCGGTCGAACAATCAGCCAATCGAATTGGGGTATTCACGGTGTGCTTTCGCTGACGTCCGCGCCTACATCTGGGTTCTTGTACACCCGGGTAATGTTTTTCTGGACATGGATGGGTTACCTTTGGCTCCATTCTAGGCCACTGATTGGCTAATACGGTGTTCAAAGCCACTTTCATGCATTATGCTCATAGAACTTATAGTCATAATCTATACGTGTTGGACGAGTCTCTTCACTCACCGTATACACGTACCTCAATGAAATGCCCGCTCCAAACCTAGACCAAAGACACGTACTTGGTCTGTAGGCTGATTTCATTGGCTCTCTATTTTTACTATAGTGCTCTTGCATTCTAACCTTGATGGGTTACCTAGAACTTATAGTCATCAACATAATCTATACGTGTTGGACGAGTCTTTTCACTCACCGTATACACGTACCTCAATGAAATGCCCGCTCCAAACCTAGACCAAAGACACGTACTTGGTCTGTAGGCTGATTTCATTGGCTCTCTATTTTTACTATAGTGCTCTTGCATTCTAACCTTGATGGGTTACCTAGAACTTATAGTCATCAACATAATCTATACGTGTTGGACGAGTCTTTTCACTCACCGTATACACGTACCTCAATGAAATGCCCGCTCCAAACCTAGACCAAAGACACGTACTTGGTCTGTAGGCTGATTTCATTGGCTCTCTATTTTTTACTATAGTGCTCTTGCATTCTAAACTTGATAGGTTACATTTTGGCCCCATCCTACACCACTGATTTCAGTTTGACTGAATCTCCACATTGGGCATTGATGCATTAGGAATAAAACACACAAGACAGGGTTTTTTGGTGAGATCTCATTTTTTTTATTCAGTGAACAACAACAACGTGAGAACAACCACGTGAAAACTCAAGCCCAGAACAAGGGGCTTGTAATTAACTGAAGCCCAGAACAAGGGGCTTGTAATTAACTGAAGCCCAGAACAAGGGGCTTGTAATTAACTGAAGCCCAGAACAAGGGGCTTGTACATTGAAGCCCAGAACAGAACAAGGGGCTTGTCATTAACTTAAGCCCAGAACGGGGCTTGTACATTGAAATGATGGGCGGCCCAGTAATAGACGAGTACATCGCGGTCCTCGGCCTGGGGGTACTCGTCAAACATCTGTACGATAGTAGATAAGGGTCTTCCCCGGCATCGATGGTACAGGTAAAACAAGCAATATTGTCCGCACACGCCACTGGTCAGGCTTTGCAACGTTTGACTATTCCAACACCACGTCTCTGTGCCTTGATCCATGAAGTCTGTTAAATCGGGATGGAGGGGTGGCAGACCGTACGGGTCAAGTATTCCCCCTGCTGTTCTGTCAAGTACACGGCCACCCAGTGTTCACCGGGTCGATCCATCGGGTCCGTGTTGAGAACGTAAGCAGCCGGATACATACGGTCTAATGGAAACACATCTCGGGCGAACACCCCTTGAAAGACCCTACGTGTCTCTGGGTCATTCTCCAGCACGGTGGTTATCTGGTCTGTATCCATGTTAGGTGGAGAAGTCACACAAGACGTTGCGCGCCTTGTCCACTTGAATGATGTTGTCAAACTCGGCGTAGCAGATCACATTGACGGTGGTCGCCAGGGCTCGTGCAAAGTGGATTTCCAACCGTAAGTTGCCTTGCTTGGCCAGAGCCAGCTGATGGTCGTTCTCTAAGGTGGGGGTCAGATCGAAACAGAACAACGTGTATCCGTTCCCGTAGTCCTCCCGACTGATCATATTCCCTTCGTCCTGGTTTATTTGACCGGTGGCTGTAAACAGGCTCTGATAGGCTCGAATGAAATTCCTCCACAAAGTTCGGGGTTAAGGCCGTGGCTGGCACCTGTTGTCCATCCACATGCAGGGCCACAAAATTGATGCCGAAATGTTTAAAGTCAAACGGATTCTCTGGGTAGACTCCACTGAAACTGGTATTTTCCACACAGGCCAGGATCAATCGCTTGGGTAGTTCCCCCAGGAACAGGAGTTTTCTTTGTTGGCGCCCATATTTCCAGCAGGCACAGAGAACACTTTGGTTTGCACACGTCGGATAGGGTACTGGGCTGGTTTTGTTTCCAAGGCTTTCATGTGTCCCAATTGAACGGCTGGATTCGGTTTCACTTTTCGGACATACAGGACTGCGTCTTGGATGATAATCTTATAGTCCGCTACATGCCCCTCTACGTTAGTGGCCATCAAGGCGAAGGTGGGAGGCGCCCGTATCAGTCGGATTTTGATGGGGATCTTGTTCAAGAGGTACCGGTCTTGCATGAACATGTCTGCATGCAGTCGACCCATCATATCCACCGAGGCACTGTTCGCAGTGAAAGCCTTCCGTTTGTTATATCCCCCATTGTCCGCCGTGTCCATGTGCTCAGCCGTGTCCCTGTAGAATAAAGCGGTTGTCAGCTGAGATTTTTTAGCCTCTCGGCCATACGACAACAGTGTCTCGATGTAGGCTCGATAGGGGTACGTGTTGGTGGAGTCACTGATGAGTTTGTCGCTGAGAAAAATATCCACCTGCTGAAACATCGAGTTCAGCCAGAGATTCGTCGGGCCCACCGTTGCTTGGTCAGCGATTCTGGTGCCAGCTCCATTGACCACCTTGGCTTTCACATACAAGTAGGTATGGGCTAAATCCGCATAGGCCGTATCCGCATTACTGATGGTGAACTCGATGGGCCCGGTTTCGTTGATGCTGGAGAGCGGGAGATGCTCCACCCATAATCCTTGTTCGACACTGGTTTGTGTGGGCGGCACGGCCCACAAATCAAATTCACTGTTGGTGGAGGGGCAGGACTCGGTGTGGATTAAGGACATGTTTTAAGAAAAGATATCCCGGGTCTTCTTGGATGTGCGTCGTCGCTGGGTCGGTCGTCGACTGGTGCGTGGTCTCGATGGGGCAGCTCTTTTATTCCCAACGGTGCGTTGTGCTTTGGCCACCAAGACGCCTCCCGCTTCTTTGGCCCGTCGTTTCAAGGCTTGTTGGGGTGCCGTACCCCCCAAGACATCACCGGCCACTTGCAGTCCACTGCGTACCGCTTGTTTGCCGATTGCTTTCACCCCACGCGTCACCAAGGGCAGGAACGTTTTCACAATGCTGCCGAGTATGTTCCCCAGACCATGTCCTCGTTGCATGCGTGCACCGCTAAATACCGGAAAGCCACCCCGGCCTGTTGGGCATAATAGTCGGCATAGCTGCGTGCATCGCACTCGTAAGGTACTTTCATTATGCAAAGTGGGGGGCACGTGCTTGTCGAAAATGAAGTGTCAGCACCACTTTTCCTCGTTCGAATGCCACCGGTCGTCCCGTGTCATCTCTTATATCCACCGTGATCGTGTTGATGTCGGTATGTCGTACGGGCAGGTACATGATATGGTTGAAACTGTGGGTGACTTGACCTCCATACGTCTTTTTAATGGGGACCACCCGTAACAGAGGTGTGTTGATATCGCCCACGATGTGGTTGTCCACCACGTCCGAGTAGACGTAGAGTCCGTACATGCCCGACTTCATATCCATCGGCATCTCGCCATGGTGTTGGGTGGGACCAGCGAACGTCTGTAGATCGAAACCCAGCATTTGCTGTAGTGTAGGACTGAGTTTCACATTCACGGTATCGGTGACGGTAAGCTGTGCCTTGTCGTTGTGTACGTTGACATCGAAGAACACGTTTCTCTTGAAGCGCAAGGCTATCAGGCGTGTTGCACTATCCGTCAGCCCCCGTAGCGCCTTATCATGCATCAGTCTTGACAGCCCACCCATGAACTCTTTGGGGGTATCGTATTGGCCTTCG